>CAMPSB010000452.1:0-66931 GCA_946959425.1 Argyrosomus regius | reverse complement strand
GAGGCAGGCCTGTAGGCAGAAGTCCACCACGATGTGAGACCAAGGCCTGTGAGGAATGGGAGGAGGGGGGCGAAGGAAGCCAGCAGGGGCGGTGAGAGGCCATACCGCGGGCGCATGACAGGGCAGACGGCGGCGAACTCCTTGGTGTCAGCAGACACCGCGGCCCACCAGAACCGCTGCTGCAAGGAGGCTAGGGTGCGGTGGAAACCAGGGTGGCAAGCTTCCTTGGAGGCGTGTCCCCACTGAAGTACAGGAGTCCTGGCTGGTGGTGGCACGAGTAGCCGCCCGGGGGGCAGCCCTCTGGATCCGGATGGTCCCCTCGGGCCTCCTGGACCAACCTCTCGACCTCCACCTGGCAGCTCCAAGCACACATGATGGAGGTAAGATGGTCTCCCACATGGCTCCTCCTCCGAAAGTCGAACTGGAGAGACAAGGCATCCGGCATGGTGTTCCTGGTGCCGGGCGGTAGGTTGGGTGGAAGTCGAAACGGCCCAGGAACAGAGCCCACCGGGCCTGGCGGGGATTCAGCCTGCGGGCAGAGGCGGAGATAAGAAAGGTTCCTATGATCAGTCCAGACAATAAAAGGAAAGGTGGCTCCCTCAGAAAATGCCTCCCACTCCTGGAGAGCCAATACGACCGCCAAGCTCACGGTTCCCCACATCCATATTAATTTCTTTCCGCTGGCGTGAGTCGAGCGGGAGAAGAAGACGCACAGGGATGTAGCTTTTGGTCGGAGGCAGAGCGCTGCGAGAGGACGGCTCCCACTCCTGGAGAAAGTGGCGTCGGCCTCCACCACAAACTGAGTGGCGTGATCTGGGTGAGAAAGCACAGGTGCCGAGGAAAACAGGCGCTTCCAACCTACAAGATGCAGCATCTGCTGCAGGGGACCATAAAAAGGGAGTTTTAACAGAGGTTAGCTTGGTTAGTGGGAGCGACACAGCTGTAGTTCCTGATAAACCTTCGGTAGAAATTGGCAAATCCTAGAAACCTCTGTAACTGCTTACGGGTTGTAGGGGTGGGCCCGATCGGCCACTGCCTGAACCTTGGCAGGGTCGGTTCTGATCTGTCCCTTCTCCACCACAAAACCAAGAAACTGCACAGATGACACATGAAATTCACACTTCTCTGCTTTCACATATAGTCTGTTCTCAAAGAATAACTGCAAAACCAGCCTAGCGTACTGAACATGTTCTTCAAGGGACCGGGAAAAAATAAGGATGTCGTCGATGTACACAAACACAAACTTATTCAACATGTCTCGTAGGACATCATTAACAAGGGCTTGGAAAACAGCAGGTGCATTAGTTAGTCCAAATGGCATAACACAGTACTCGAAATGTCCCAGGGGTGTATTGAAAGCGGTCTTCCACTCGTCCCCCCTCCCAATACGTACCAAATGGTATGCATTCCTGAGGTCCAGTTTGGTGAAGACGGTGGCCTCATGAAGGGAGCTGAAAGCGGAGTCGACGAGGGGAAGAGGGGACTTGATCCGCCACAGTTATGTCATTTAAACCCCTGTAATCAGTACAAGGGGGCGAAGAGTCTTGTCCCTTCTTATCTACAAAGAAGAAGCCTGCCCCCACAGGAGAGGACGAGGGACGAATGAAACCAGCTGCTAGCGAGTCTGTGATATAAGTCTCCATGGCCATCCTTTCTGGTTTGGAGAGGTTGTGGAGCTTGCTGGAGGGTAAGGGGCCCAGGGAGTAAGTCTATGCCACAGTCATAGGGTCTGGTGAGGTGGCAAGGATTGAGCACGGTCCTTATTGAAAACCTCCCGGAGGTCGTGATACTGAGCAGGTACGCCAGTGAGGTCAACCGGCCTGGGTGGAGGCGGCGTAGGTGAGACTACGGCAGGAATAGCAGAGTGGAGGCAGTGGGAGTGACAAAAGAGGCTCCAGTTGGTGATGGCTGATGAGGACCAGTCGATGTGAGGATTATGCAGAACTAACCAGGGGAGACCTAAAACTAGGGGGGTGGTAGGCGAGGAAATAATAAAAAAAAGAAATGGATTCGTGGTGGTTACCAGATAGGAGCAGTGACAGGGGAGCAGTGCGGTGGGTGACGCGGCCTAGCAACCTCCCGTCGAGGGCAACAACGTCCTTAGCTGCAGGTAAGGGCTCTGAGGGAAGGTTAGACTGGGAGACAAGGCCAGAGTCAATAAAGTTGTCATCAGCACCAGAATCCACGAGTACTTGCAGAGGAATTGAAACTTGACACCAGGACACAGTACCCTTAAGCTGGAGACGGCTAGGAGAGGAGGAAGGGACAGAGGAACGGCTCACCAGTGCCCCTCCTGTGGCTGGTGAGCCTGCTCTTTTGGCAGGATTGGACACAGGGCGAGAAAGTGGCCAGCCTGACCACAGTAGCCGCACAGCCCAAGACGCCGTCGTCGAAGGCGTTCGACCTGGGAGAGCCTCGTCCTACCTAGCTGCATGGGTTCCTCGGAGCAGGGGAGCGATGGCACCGTGGACGGAGAGCCACCGGGGACTGGTGGGTCAGGGGGAGAGGAGGAGAAGGTGCAGGTGGCCGAACAGACCAGGAACGAGAGGGGGGAGAAGGGGAATTAAGCCTGGCTGCTCTCTCCCTGCGTCTCTCACGGAGGCGGTTATCTAGGCGAGTGGCTAGGGAAATTAGCTCGTCTAGAGAAGATGTTTCGTCCCTAGCTGCTAACTCATCCTTGACCTGCTCACTCAAACCTCTACGGAAAGCTCCTGCAGAGCTGTCTCATCCCACCCAGACTCAGCTGCGAGAATACGAAAGTCAACAGAGTAGTGGGAGACTGAGCTGGAACCCTGCTGTAAAGTAAGGAGTCGGCTACTTGCCTCCCTGTCCCCTTAAAGGGTGATCGAAAATCTTCCTCATCTCAGCAGTAAATAAAGGAAAAGAATTACAAATGTTAGAGTTGCTGTCTGACACAGCCAAAGCCCAGGCAGAAGCCTTATCTGACAATAAACTCATAATGAAGGCTACCTTAGCTCTGTCAGTAGCGTAGGTTAAAGGCTGCTGCTCAAACACTAAGGAGCACTGGTGGAGAAACTGGCTACAGGTCCCTAAAACTCCTGAGTACCTGGCAGGTGTGGGGATGAAGGGCTCACGGGGATGGTTGGGTGGAGGAACTGGAGCGGAGTCCGGAGCTGGAGGCGGGAGCCACAACCGGAGCTGGAACGGAGCGGTGAGGAGGTGAGGTGGCCATCTGGTCCAAACGAGCCTCAAGCTGGGGTGAAACCTGAAGAAAGGCGTTTAAGTGTGTCCGTGACCTGACCGAGGGCCTCTCGTGTTGCCCCATACGGGCTCCTTGACTCACCAGGGCTTGTCGGAGCGCCGGTGTCTCTGCGGGATCCATGGTGGCCAGATAATTCTGTTACGGTTCACAGTGGGTCTGGACCCAGAAGCAGAGATCAGTAGGCGCCTTCGGAGCAAAACAAAGTTTATTTCAACCAAGAGCTTCACAAAAACAAAAGGACTGGTGGCCGGCACGGCAGCGGGGAAACTCCAGGGCGAAACAAAAACACTCAGGCACGGAGGCAGTCAACTTAGGTACGCAGGCGACGAGGCAGCAAGGTAAGAGAAACTGAAAAAGTACGAGGGAGAAAACACACGTCAAAAACACACTCGACAGGACACAAGGCAGTTCACTGGAGATAGTCAAAAGTTAGGGTCAGCTCTACCGACGAGACGGAATTATCTGGCAGAGGAGTGGTGTGAAGACCAGATGCTTTATGGAGAGTAGTGATGAGATGAGTGTCTGCAGGTGTGCCTCGTCAGCCAGCCTGCCCAGCCCTGCAGGGGAGAAAAGAGGCGGAGAAAACAGACACACACCCACAACCCTCACAAGCTATATTTTTTCAAAAATAATACACCCACGGTGCGTTTAGAGGGGTGCAGAATAATTGTGGCTCATTTCTCCGCTGTTTTCCTAAGCCTCCTCCCGGTCATTTACTTTTGTTTTCAACAAAGCCTTTTTATAATCAATCGGTGGATCAACGGTTTATCAAATGGATTATCAAATGCGTGTATTTGTATTTGCATTTGTATGTAAAGGGCAATGCACAGTCTGTCTATTTCTTAAATGATGTGCAAGATGGAAGAAAAATGAGCGTTGATTTTCTCTGAATTCACAAGACTCACAAAAAAAGTGCACGTCTCCTCCCTTCTCCTTGTCTTGCAATGTGATCTTGTAGGATGTGTTTTCAGTGCCCCGTGGGTCCGGAAAGTGCACACACTTGATTGACACTTGATTGATTAGTTTACAACACAAGTCAGCCTTTTTTGTTTAGTTAGCTAAAAAATATGGTTAGGCCAACAACTTTAAGTTTTAATTTTTAGAGTGTAGGCTGATGTGCATGCAAGTGGTGCCGGTTACACTGGATGACGAAATAGGCCCCTGCAGAGCCCACCCAAAGCTGCTTTCTATGGCCACAAGTGATTCTGAGATTCTCTGGACCTTGCCAGATACCACTTGCCAGTAATAGTCAGCTCCTATTAGCAGCGACAGTTCTGGATCATCAGGACCCTCCAGTGGAAAATCAGCCAGCTGCAGACCCTTTCTCTTTAGCTTAACTCTACAGAATTTCGCTATATGTTTTGGACCCAGACACACATAGCATCTTCCCAGCTTCCTTGCTGGCACAGAACTGTCAGGGCAATGTTCTGGTTTGTGGTTGGGACTATCACAATATATACAGGTCTGTGGTGCTGTGCTCGCTGTGTGCAGTGCAGTAGCTGAGGGCATACTCCAACTTTAAGGTTTTCTTTCAAAAAAGGGTGCTGGCTTACAGACAGGTCTATTATTTGGCAGAATGTCCCTTTGTGTGTTACCTGGTCTGGTCAGCTGAAGTGCTCTTTCTCTACTTTGAACCTCATTCCGAAGGAAATTAATGAGCTCAGGCACTTTCCATTCACCATTTGGATCTGACTTGCGTGTGTAGGCCAGTGCTATGTCCTCTGGTATCAGCTGTAATAGTACTGGGCATAGCAGGCAGCCATATGTGTCATTGTGAACACCCATAGATTCTAGACTGCGGATCTGAATTTCACATTCATCATACAGTTGTCTGAGTGCTGCAACATCTGATGATCTTTTAACAGGGGCAAGGTTCAACAGTTTGGACATATGTGCACTAATTACAATGTCTTTTCTTCCAAAACGGTTCTGAAGTAATTCCACTGCTGCATCATAATTCCCATCAGTCATGCTTAGTTCTGCAACAGCTCTTGCTGCTGTTCCAGTCAGATAGGATCTCAGGTAGGTGAACTTTCCCTCTTACACAGTGCATCATTCTCATGAATAGCCGTTTCATACTGGGACCAGAATTCTTGCCACTGGCTTACTTCTCCGTCATATTTTTCTATCACCAGCTTTGGCAGTTTAACAGTCTGTCTGCTTTCTGATCTTACTGAGCCAGGGATTGCATCACTCATCCGCTCATTCACGGGGTCCCGCGTCGTCCTAATAAGCCTATTGACACGGGCTTTCAGTGTGATGATGCGGTCCTGGTAGTCCTGAGTGGTCGCGATCTCTGCCTCCAGTTCGTCCGTCGGCGTTTCATCCTTGATGCCGTTGTGCAAGTCCGTTAAAGTTTCTTCCTTGATCACCAAAACTGACAGCGTTTCACAGAGTTTTTCACAGTCGGGTCCATCCTTCCTCACCTCCTCTTCTATACGAGTCAACAGTTTCGTTGTGGAGGTGCAGATCGTCTTTCGTTTCCGTTTCATCCGTTCGTGGTGCTCAGCCATCTCCCCTGCTATCGGTAGTTAACGGTAGCTTCGTCTTTCAGTCTTGAAATCCCGGGTTTTGGCACCAAAAATGTTGTTCAAATTGTTGGAGCTTCTAAAAAAAACGACGATCACAACTGCTTCTTATTCAAACCGATTATATTTACTTAAACACGTAAAACACCGTTACAAAGAAGAAGAAACGACAACGGCGACATAAAAGAAACGAGGAGGAAAAAAGCCAGATCCGTTACCTAGCAACCAATAGATTCTTTTGTAGCAACTTATGGTCTAAACATTACACACAGAAGACAACGCAACACATTTCTATTTCAAAATAAAAGCATTTGTTATTGTAACCTATTATTATCATTCATCTATTGTCAGAGAAAAAATATTTACAACAATATATATATATATATATATATATATATATATATATATATATATTACTATTTTCTGACCTTTTATGGACAAAAGGATATGGGGTGGGGTCCTGGATAAACTTTTGTTATGTCCAGGAAACTTTGTTAAGTTAATTCATTCAGTTTTGTCTCGTGTCTGTGTTGTCTTGTGATTTTCTGTTTTATTTTGGTTCCACTTCCTGTCTGTGTCTATTGTCACCAGTTTTACTTTCTCCCTTTTGTCTGTTTTTCCGCCTTTGGGATTACCTGTCTCCGCCCTGATTGTTTCCACCTGTGTCCTTACCTTGTGTGTATATATAGTCCGTGTCTCCCTTCGTCCTGTGTCAGTTCGTCTTGTCTCATGTCAGAAGAACCAGCGTTTTGTCCATTGTCAGGTCTTGTTGTTTTGATACTTTGTTCAAGTGTGATTTCTGTTCCTTTTTCATAGCATAGCCTCGCAAGAGTGTTTTTCTGTTTGTTTATTTTGTTTCTCTTAGTCTAGCCTTCATTTTGTGACGTCTTGATTTCTTAGATTAGTGTAGAGTTTTTCCTCTGTAAAGAGTGATTTTTATGTTTTGTTTAATAAACCTTTATTTTGAAACTTTTTGTCTGAGAGTTGTGCATTTGGGTTCTGGTCCATAGTTCAGTCGTGACAACTTTGCTTTTTTATTATTGGGTCTTTAGCACTATACTTACTATTAAAGTGTGTGGACGTAGGCCAGCAAGAAAAGGTAGAGTTCAACTGCCTCCTCAGAAGTAGGTTGGTGCAGATTTTTTCTGACATTGCAAGGCAACAAATGTCAAAAACAGTCTCATCACATGGATGTGGACCTCTTGGCAGACATTCCTCTCTACAAGCCTGTATCTGCCTTGATGTAGTCTGTGGTGCCAAACAGGTGGGGAAGTCTGTACATCAGTAGTGGTCGTCCACTTGGGGAAACTGCATTCCTACTGGGGCGAATTCTGTGGCAATTCCACAGGTGAGCAACGTCCTGCAGCTCTCTCTAAAAGAAGAAAAGCAAACAAGGCAAAAAAACACTTAGCCTAAACTTGCACATCTTTTCAATTATCCATACTGCAGTCATTCTCCTCCCCAAAGAGGCCGTGAAGGGATTCTAATAAATGTGAAAAGGGACAATACAGTCTTTCTGTGTAATATTCATTCTAAATCTCAGCTGAAGCTCATGAGGTTTGAACAGAGGAATAATTAAGCTGTTGAAGAATGTGAGTCTTTTTGCAACAAAATTTCCTAAGCAGCTCAGGAAGAAAATACTGCACTGGATTCATATTCACATTGGAATTGTGAATATGAACAGCATGGAGAGGAGAAATGATCACAGCTGCAGTAAACGACTAGTGCAACTGGGCATATGAACAGTATTGTTATAATTAGTTATTGACAGAATAAAAAAACAGTCTAGTCCAGTGAAGTTAATAATTAGACCTAAGTCATTACTCATTTAAATTGTTATCTTAATTCAACCAAAAGGGGAGGAAGACTTACCTCAATTATTTCAAAGCATGTGAACTGTATGAGATTTTTGTCAATGAAGTCCCCTGAGAAATGGTCATGGTCCTTTTAAATCTTGAAAAACTGATCCAGTATTGAGCATGGTGTTTTCTTAAAAATCCCCACCACTGTTCAATCCTTTGGTTATGATTACTTGAGCCGGTAATGTAGCATCTTTCACTGAACTCGTCGTCATGGGTACCTCTTAAAAACATCTGCATCTGCTCCACTGAGCAGTTCTCAGTGCCCAGGTCTGCCCTGATTCGTGTTGGAGTGCCGCTCCTGTCTTCTACTTCATCAATGAAGTAAACAGAAATAACTCTGGGGTTGCTATTTGTGGTGTAAGCATGCAGTCACATGACCATACGCGAAAATCCATCAACGAAGAAGAAGTTGGGGCCTGGGTTTATGTACAGGCGTCTTCTTAGACGGTTCCGTTGCCTTAGCTGTACTCCTTGAGGATCTAGGATTTTTAACAGGTGCTGTACCGTTCTCTGAGTCACTACCAAACCAGATTGGATGCATTTCAAATGCATGAATTTGTATCCATGAAGCATCCCGTGTTGGTTCAACTGCTCCTGCAGAAACAGAGCGACATCCAGCACGTCAGACTGGGCTTTCCGCCTGAACAATCCGACAAACGACTTGAGATGCCTGCGCAGTGTTGACATACTAATATTAATACCATCCTCATTTTTAATAAACATCAGTATTTCCCAGTGTCTCAAACTGAGAAGGTAGTAATAGCAGATTAACTGCGATATCACCATCATTGCCACTGAGAGAGGATTTACAGACGTTTCCTTTTTCTTTATAAGGTGTCTAATTTTTTTTTATCCAGTGAATGCAATGCGTATGCTGCAGTTAAAATTACATTAATTATTACATTACATTAAAAGGGGTCCTTCGGCTGAAAATTCACCTCAAATTTGTTCATCCTTAGCACCTTCAAATATTGGGAATTTTGCTTGGTGTGGTGTCACATTTTGGTGTGTCTCCGTGACACAGGAACTTGTTCTAACTCTACTGTACATTATCATGTATGTCCCAGACATGACACTATTCACTCATATGTAACCAGCGAAAACTGTTTGGGGTACGGCCACTATAAATAGCAACGCCTCACCAACCTCCTACCTTTCACCTTTCTGCTTCCAAGTTACGCTCCTCTCGGCAAATTGTACAAAGGGATGTAGGTTGCAACTACTAGTTTTAACAATTAAATCAACTCCTTCGCCTGAGACACAGCGGTGTATTGTATGTATGTTACAGATTCCCTGGGCTGCACTCATATGAAACTACCGGCGTGGCTGGCTCAGTCGGATTCACCACTGTTAGCAACATTAGCCTACAGCAAGGTAACCCTTCACCACAGCATTTTCACAGCAGAGGCCGCTGCTGCTTTGCTTGTGTTTTTTTTTAATATGTAGTTTTTATATCGTTTTATTCATTGTTTATTATATTAAGTAGTCGTAGAACAACCTGTTTTTACAAAACAATACATAACAATCCCCTCTTCTTGATCATTAGATGTTTGTTTTTTATGTTTGTGTTGATCTGTTCTGTACACGTGACATCTATTGCACGTCTGTCCGTCCTGGGAGAGGGATCCCTCCTCTGTGGCTCTTCCTGAGGTTTCTTCCACCTTTTTTCCCTGTTAAAAGGGTTTTTTGTGGGCAAGTTTTTTCCTCACTCGAACCGAGGGTCTAAGGACAGAGGGTGTCACTCCCTGTACAGATTGTAAAGCCCTCCGAGGCTAAATGTATTTTGTAACTTTGGGCTATACAAATAAAATTTGATTTGATTTGATTTGATAAGATCAATACTACCTACTTGTACACTCAAAAAAATCTTTTGGCCAAAATGCAGGACTTATGCATTTCAATTACATAGCAAATTTCCATCCATTTGAATTACACAGATCTAATATAAATTAAATTAATACAAACTTAATGTGAAGCAAATAATAAGATTTATGTAATAGTAATAAACTCAATGTGCTTCCACTACACAGTAGTGTAGTAGTAGCCAGGTTTATGCATTCAGTATTAATAAAATCAATTTGTTTGCCCAAACCCAACAGCGAAAATGAATGCAGTCATTTTGAGTTTATTAGTACTATTACATAATTCTTATTACTTGCATCATATTAAGTTTGTTAGTTTATTAATTATTTTCATTATTTATTATTATTATTATTATTATTAAAACAATGTAATTCAAATAGATGGAAATTTTGGCCCAAAAAAATGTTTTGAGTGTACCTACATAATGCACCTACCTACTTGAACGCCCTTATACACACATTGGAGAGTGTATAGAAGAAGATATTTTGGCATCAGGCCATTTCAGACCTATTGTTAGTATTGTTTTGGTCAACCGTTCTTTGACAGTTGTATTCATTCTTTTAACTTGACCAGAACTTTGTGGGTGATAAGGAACATGCAACTGCCACTTGAACCCTAAGATTTCCTCTGTCACTAGCTGTTCCCTGTGGTTCAAGGTTCAAGGTTCAAGGGGGGGTTTATTGTCATTTCAACCATATACACAGTACACAGTGAAAGTGAAACGAGACAGTGACTATGGTGCTACATATAACATAGAACATATAACATAGAACATAGTGTAGCCAGGACTACAATAAAGTGCACACACATTACAAAAAACAAGAAGGGCTATATACATATATAAACAGTATGGCTATATGAATATATACGGTATGATATTGATAGATAGATTGATAGATACGGTAGATATTGAATAAAACAAGCAGCAGCTGGTAAACAAGGTGCAATGTACATGGATATATGTGGCATATGATACTGTGTCACCCCAAACCTGTGTATCACCTCTTTTAGCAAACACTTAACAACTCTTCTAGCGTCTTCTTTTCTTGTTGCAAAACCCTCAACCCACTTTGGGAATTGATCAGTTATGACTAACACATATTTGTAGTCTTAACAACTTTGCAAATTTACAAAGGGAGGTTTCAAATGGTCACCATTCTGCTGGTCTGTTGGCACGTCATACAACTATCTACAAGCGTTTGTGAGACTTGTGTAATGTCGGGCGCAAACCATTGTGAAGGAATAACATCATTTATCGCCCCTCTTCCAACATTTGGAAGAGGGGAGATAAATGATGTTATTCGACCAGATAAATGGACTAAATAGACTATACTTATATAGCGCCTTTCTAGTCTTCCGACCACTCAAAGCGCTTTACAGTACGTATCTCATTCACCCATTCACACACAGTCATACACTGATGGAATGGCTGCCATGCAAGGTGCCAACTGCTCATCAGTTTTTTAGGAGCTAACACATTCATGCACTGATGGCACAGCCTTCGGGAGCAATTTGGGGTTCAGTATCTTGCCCAAGGACACTTCCACATGCAGACTGGAGGGATCGAACCAGGGATCGAACCGCCAATCTTCTGATTAGTGGACGACCCTACCTCTACCTCCGAGCCACAGCCGCCCGATAGATAGATAGATAGATAGATAGATAGATAGATAGATAGATAGATAGCTAGATAGCTAGATAGATAGATAGATAGATAGATAGATAATCTGTCTTAGACCTGGTTCAGGTGCATTCTGGGGCACATTCTCAGGCACTGCAAACTCATCAAACACTGTCTCATCATCCTTACTGGTGCAGGCTAGAGCCTCCTTTGGAAAGTGTGTCAGTTTTGATGCATTCCACTTCCATCCATCACTGAGCAGGTAAGTACTTTCTTTTTTTTTTTTTTTTTTAAGATTATATTTTTGGCCTATTCAAGCTTTATTTCTGATAGAGACAGCTGAAGAGTGACAGGAATGCGGGGAGAGAGACGGGGAATGACATGCAAAGAGCCACAGGTCGGCTTCCGCAGCAAGGACTGAGCCTTCACACATGGGGCGGCTGCTCTACCGACTGAGCCAAACGCCGCCCCGCGGACCCACTTTCTTAATGACTGACAGAGGTTCTGTGAATCTGGATGATCCCTTGTGGACATGTTCAGGTCTCCGGACACGCACAGTGTCATTCACTTTGAACATAGGCACTTTTGCTCCTGTCTTTCTGTCTGTATACTCCTTACTTTTCTGTTGCTTGTGTCTTACAGTTTCTTTCACTTGCTCGTGAGCTTCTGTTGTAGCATGTGGCGTAGCACGGGAGTTATGTAAGAACTCTGTAACTGCTTGTTTCCAGGGCCTGTGCATTCTTTCCGCTGTCTATATGCACTCTTTTAGCACTCTGTTGAATCTTTCGATGGCTCCATTGGCTTTTGGATAATAGACACTGGAACGCAGGTGCTTTATCTCTCTCTCTCTCAGAAATTTGGCGAATGCCGGGGAGGTGAACTGACATCCACTGTCAGAAACCAGGTAGGAAGGGTTTCCTTCACGACTGAACACTGAAGTGAAAAAGTGAACAACACCTCTGTTATAACAGTAGAGACAAATGCCACTTCCGGCCACTTACTGTAATAATCTGTGAGAGGAATAGCATAACGGCAGTCCCATGTGGCACACTCAAAGGGGCCCGTTATCTCAATGGCCACCTTCTCCCATGGTCCATCTGTCAGTTCCACTGGCGTAAGTGGTTCAGGTGCAGTCTTTGCCGTTTTGTCATTGTACTGACATGACACACATGTTATGCTATCATAGTCTGTACATATTTGTCCATTTGTGGCCACCAGTATAACTCACGCAGTCTCTGCTTAGTGCGTACTATTCCTTGGTGTCCCTCATGTGCCAAGTCCACCACTCTGGACCGTATTGAAGTGGGAACAACCAAGCGATCAGTACCTCTCGTGACGAGAAAGTCATGTACAGCCAGTTCATAACGTACCTGAAAGTATGGAGCAAGTCCAGGTGTCACATTCTTTCTGCATTTTGGCCATCCTTTTTGTATCTGTTGTCGCAGCTGTGTCAGTTCAGGACAGGTCTCACATGCAGTGGTAAACTCTGGCATAGACATGGCACACAAAGATTCCCTAAAGACTGTAGCCACCATGTCCGGTCCCTCTGCAGCATCTCCTGTGGTAGGTAGTGGAAGCCTAGACAGGCAGTCGGCTGTCACATTTTGTTTTCCAGGATGGTAGGTAACATCATATGTAAAGCAGAGCAGTCGAGCTGACCATCTTGCAATTCGCAGTCCAGCACGACCAGTACCCTTGGATGTGAGCAGGGTTGTAAATGCCTGGTGGTCTGTATGCAGCACAAAGTAATGTCCCCACAGATAGGTTCTCCACCTTTATACTGCCCAAACACATGCAAGTGCTTCACGTTCCACAGTAGAATATTTTCTTTCAGCAGGGGACAGTGTTCTGGATGCAAAAGCTACGACTCGTTCTGCCTTGTCTGGGTGAAGCTGGGTAAGCACAGCTCCTAGTCCATAGTCAGAAGCGTCAGTAGTCACATAAGTAGGCAACTCAGGGTCATAAAGTGCTAGGGCCGGGCTCTCAGCAATCAGTCTCTTGATCTCAGTAAAACTAGACTCAGCCTCGGCAGTCCATTTGAAATTCAGTTCTGTAGATTACCTGAGTGTAGCACGTAGTGGTTCCACAACAGTAGCAAAGTCTGGAATGAACTTACTGTACCATGATGCAAGTCCCAGGAAGGATCTCAGAGAGGATGTGTCATCTGGGGCAGGAGCATTGGCCACTGCACTGACCCGGTCTTGTTCAGGCTGAAGTCCATCTTTGGATATGGTGTGGCCCAGGAAGCGCAATGAGGTCTGGTTGAACTTAGACTTGTGCATATTCAGTTTGAGTCCTGCCTCATTCAAGGCATGCAGCACCCTCTGTAAGTTAGCATCATGATCCTGCTGGGTGGGACCATAGCATATGATATCATCAAGGTAGGCCTGTACTCCTGGTAGGCCTGCAAGTATGGTTGACATAATTTTTTTAAAAGCTGATGGGGCAGAAGCAAGACCAAATGGAACTGTAGAAACGGAAAAGACCATCATGCGTGATAAAGGCAGTTAAATCACGACTATCTGGGTGTAGCAGCATCTGGTGATAGGCAGAGGCTAGGTCAATGGTAGAAAAGACTGTAGCTCCTCTCAGATTAGTGAACAGCTCATCCATGTGCGGTAGGGGACAGTTGCTGATGATTGACTTATTTGGTTCCCTGAGGTCAACACACATGCGAGGCTTTCCTCCCTCCTTTCTCTGGGTTACAACTATGGGGGGAGACCCATGGGGATGCATCAATGCGTTCTATGATACCTCTTTCTTGTAGGTCTTTGAGCTCATCAGTCACTGCCTGCCTCACAGAGAACGGAAGCCTCCTCAGTTTCTGTTGTACTGGCACAGCATCCGATTTGAGTTGTATTTTGTGTACAAATCCTTTTGCACACCCAATTTCATGTACCTCAGCTTCTGGTGTGGTCTGTGGCATCGTGCTTGATATCATAGGTGTCCTCTGTGCAGTAGAGGTGTCATCAGTGCTGGCAGTTTTGACAACCTTGTTGCCCTCAATGCGCATATGTAGATCAACGAATAGATCTAGGCCTAGCAGAGCAGCGCCTGACTTTACCACTATGAATGAACCTGTAGTTGAATATCCATCATGAGATACTGTGGCATGCATACACCCTTTAACAGGTATTTTATGTCTTGAGTATGTGAACAGTGTCACTGTAGGTTTAGCAAGGGCACATGTGGGAAAAAGGATCTGGTAGGTGCTCTCTGGAATAATAGAAACGGATGAACCTGTATCTACTATTAGCTCAACATCATGAGAGTGTCCATTTGCATCCACTTGTACAGTACAGATGATTTTATCCTGCACAGCACCATTTAAGTAAAGCACAGTCAATTCAGATATCACCACCTCACGTACCTTCTTTTGACTTGATCATCACACTTTTCCGTATGAGTTGCATGTGGCTTTAGTCGCTGGGCATGAAGGCTTATTAGCTAGGTGGTTGGTAGATCCACACCGATAGCAGGAGCAGCGGTAGTCTGGACCTTGGCTGGTGCAGTCGTCGAAGCAGGTTTCCTCTTTTCCCACTGGCGATTCCCTCTCTGGTCTTTTTGTATGGCTCTCACCGGCGCAGCAGCAGTAGTAGTAGGATCAGAGAGTACATCGGCATTGCGTAGTCCAGCTTCGATTTGTATAGCAAGTGTAGTAGCTTTAGCCAGGGTCAGGTCCGGTTCTAGCAAGAGTCTGGTCTCAGGTCTGGAATCAGGTCTGTGCCTTCTGGCGAAATTTGTGGCATTCTGCAATCACATTAACTTTGGAAACAAAATAGTTTTGCAGTCCTTCCATGGCAGAAGCATATGTAGTACCGGTACCCGGCAATGTGTAGAACAGTCTTTGTCCCTCTGTGCCGAGCGCATGGAGAAGAACAGCACGTTTCCTTGCATCAGGCCACTTATCTACAATCACTAGCATGTAGTTGTCGAACATTTTTAACCAAGTAGGAAAAGAAATAGCCAGTTCGCCTGGGCAAGGCATGAACGGTGCAGGTAGGGGTACAGAAATGGCCATCCTCATTGGCAAAACGTTATATTCTAAACTTGGTTAAAATAAAATAACTAGCCGAAGAGACTTGCACTGTGCTTCATCTTCTCTTGCTTTATTCCTCGCTTTCTGCAATGACTTGTACAACACCTTACTGTCTTAGAGCGCCCTCTATCTGATTCTCAATGCAATAACACAACACAACAGCCAGCATTTTGTAATTGTCTTTTTACTGGCAGCCAAAATGATCTTCAAGAGGTATGAGTCACTCTTATTATTCTTTAGGTATATGACAAAGGTACATTGAGGTAAAATAAAAGTCAAATCTCAAGCCCAGGATCTCTGAGATTAGTCTGCCCACTTCTTTCCACAATACAAGGGCATGACCAGAAAATGTGGGCATGGTCTGCTGAGACCGATTCACACTCCCTCCAGCAGGAGGGCTGGCCTTCACTAAATCTGGACTTTTGATTAGGCGTAACAAAAAAACAAGTTAGAATTTTCCAACAGAAATCTCTCCAAAACAAAGAGTTAATGGAGGTAGACTGGGTCTCCCATATTGGAAGCCACACCTCCTCTGGGACTGTCATATCAGTTTCCTTTTCCCAGCGCTCCCTTATATAATTAGTTGAATTTTTCTTCATTAAGGTGAAGCCCTATAGTTTGCCTATGATACCTTTAGTATTTTTTTTTTAATTATAAGCATCAATAAGTATCTGGGTTATTCTTGAGGGCTCAGTAGGATCTAAGAGCCTTATTTCCATGAGAAAAAAGTGACGAATCTGTAGGTACTGGTAAAAATCTACTTTGCCCAGCTCATAAGCCTGGCATAAGTCCTCAAAATTATTTAGGGTTCTGTTTGTTACTATACAGCAGAAGGCAGTAATGCCTTGCTTAGCCATTTTTTATTATTCCAAATGAATCTTGACAGGTGTTTGTCCCATTCCCTAAATTGTTTAAGGGGCACTTCTACTGGAAGTGCTGTGAATAGGTATAATAATCTTGGGAGAATGTTCATTTTAATTGTCCTTACTCTGCCACCGAGGTCGAGAGGGAGCAAGCCCCACCTATCCAAGTCGTCATACACTTACTTGTTAACTTGTTTATAATTAACTTCAAACAACTGTGACATGTCCTTCGTAAGATGGACTCCCAGATATTTAATATGTTGCTGATGCCAATCAAACTGGTGTTCATCAATCAGCTTTAGAGAAAGAGCAAAATGAAAAGCCAAAACTTGAGTTTTCTGCTTGTTTTGTTTGTAAACTGGTGGGAATCCATCACATCCCGCCGATTTGTTAGTGCAATTTCAGGCCTTAGGACTATCAATTTCTTCTGTTGAGATTTCAGACACAAGTTTTTCATTTTGGTCTTTGCCGATGGAGGGGCGATCTAATGAAGTCAGAAATTTTGGAATTGTTAACTCGTCTGCCTTATCAGACTGTGTATATAATGATTTGTAGTATGTTTCAAATGCTTTCTGAATACCCTCCATTGTAGTTGTTACCTTGTTTGTCGGAAGATCCCTGATTCTGTGAATTGTTCTTTCTGCTTGCTGTTTCCTGAGTCTCGGCAAGTAGTTTAGATGCTTTAGGACCTTTCAACTTCTCTTCCTAATTAAACCTGCCTTTAATGTATGATTAATGTGTGTTATGTATATTTTAGTGTTGTTTGATGGATATTTTAAAGGAGCAGTGTGTAAGATTCGCTGTTAGCTAGATTCTGTAATTTCGGATTGCGTTTGAACGCTGTTCGCTAGATTCTGTAATTTCCGATTGTGATTGAACGCAACACTCCTCACTTCAGAGAAGCTACGACTTGTTTGCTCGAGCGACAAGACTTTGTAGATATATTTCTCACACATAAAGTTAATTTGCTTTATTATAGTTCTCTACAGTTCTTTGAACATAATGCCATTTTACTGTGAGTGTGTGTCGCTTACCTCGTCCTCTCCTGACTTGGTGCTGGTGTTGTTACTGCGGCCATCTGTTTTTCAGGTTTCAGAGTGTATACGCTGTATCTTCTGGCATCTCTCTTGTACAGCCTTCTGAAACTGTAATTACACAAATTTCAATCATTGTTTATCAGTTATTCATTATAACTAATAACCTAGACTGCACATAAAGAATACATAAGATTGATTATAATAAGATTTGTGTGACAGTTTTGTAAATGGGAATATGGCAGCTGATCAAAGTGAATCAAACTGTCTGTTTTTAGTATGTATTGAACTCACTGACAGTATAAATATATATGTATATATATTATAAACTTATTGTAACCTTACTGTATTATGACCATGTCAGAGTAGCATAGCAGCTCTGTGCATACATTACAATGTTACTGTAACATTACTCTGTAGTTTGATGCGTTGCTGTAAAGTGTTATTGCCTAGGAAATGTCAGCAATGTTACTAATTGATTATATAAATATCAGACATCATGCAGCGACGTTTTCACATCTTTAGACATGTTGATCAAACACTGGTCAGCCTACAAACTGTAATCTACAGTAATACGTGCGTGACTTTAGAAAAAGCAATAAAACAAATACACTGCACATTTTTGTAAAATAGTTGAGAAAGCAAACAATGCTGTGCATGACAAGGATCAGTGACAGGGACTCAAATGCACGACTCGGTACTCAGAGATGGATTCAAAAAAACCTCAAATTTAATGCACAAAGGCAAGGCAAAAACAGGACGAAAACAAAACTCTACAAGAAACTAGGAACACTGGTTGACTAACGAACTCACAAGGATGACAGCTGGAACACACGACATGACATACAAGACGAACTGGCAAAGACAGACACAAAGCACAGGACTCAAATACTCCAGGGAAGGGGAAGACAAAGACACAGGTGAAAACAATCAGGGCGGGCTGCTGCCAATCAGCACACAGGAGAACATGAGGGCAGGGAAGTCAAGACACCTGAAACGAGAGGAAAGGGTAAGTATACAAAAAAAAACAGGAAGACCAGAAACAAAAACATAACTTAACCAGGACGAGTCACTACAGTGCACTGCACCGGGTTTACATTTCATCATTTCGTTTACACTAAATAAACCTTTTCTGACGTTAGCTTCAAAACGTTTTTCTAACACATTACACTTTGACTGAGATCAGCTGATCTCCATAACATCACGGCATAACTGCTGTCCAAATAACAAAAGCTAAACGCGACACATGGACACAGAGAGACATTACTCTTGGTGATTAATAAATGTGTTCCTCCATTTGTCTAAATATAATTTCTCAAACTAACAAAACACAACAATGTTAGCCGTTAGCAACTAGTAAACACGGCTTCCTCCTCTACGTCACATCCACCTTTTTCTTCGCTTAGCAAATTAGCAGCAAATTGCTACTGTGCGGCGCAAGATGGTGGCCTCCGTGTAGGGGACATAAATGTATATGTACACGTATATGTACATAAAAAGGCGAAATCTAAAGTAATAAAAACATAACGACTCATTTCATAGGGTGACTATACAGCACTAACAACATAGTTATATTATATTCCATTTCTGTTAATAAATCACCATAAATATTACACACTGGTCCTTTAACTCATGAAAAGTGTCTTTCAGTATCATGAAAAGTGATCAAAAATGAAACGTTGCTATTGTTATTATTATTGTAAAAATACTAATAGTAGTAGCAGTAGTAGTAGTACTAAAATGACCACTTTGATCAAAACTCAGGAAAACTTAAAGTGATCTGTAAGATTTTACTGGAAAACTTAAATTGAACTGCTGATCTGCAGATAGAAACTTTCTTCTTTCCTACCTGCTAGTCCGTCATGCTGTCTTTCATCACTCCTTCCCAATTTCTCTACCTTTCTGGATGTGATAAAAGTACACATGCCAGGCAGTAATGTTACAACCTTAAGAGCTTCAATCAGATACTGGGAGAGCACATTTCCTGAAAGTACTACAACAATAACAACAAAATAAAGGCTTGCTCTTTTGACAAGACAGTCAGGAAAATAATCATGAAAAAGTACAGAGCAATTTTGTCCAAACAACATTCATCAGGGGGTCACTGGCTGAAAAGTTCTTATTCTGCCAAATATAAGTCAACTATGTTGTCTGTTGTGTTTGTATGATTGAGTGATAATTGTTGATTGCTGTTATTCTGCAAGCCCTATTGAAAATACACTAGTATTATTATTTGGTCCTCCTATTCATTTGCTTGTCAATTTGACTAGACAGACTGGAATGTTATATAGGTCAGCAGTACTTGTCCTGTCCTGTACCTTACAATCACACACAGCATTCACGCCAAACATCAACATTACTGCTGAAAAACAGCATAAGACTCACAGAATATAAATGGACAGAGCACAAATATATTACACAAACACTGAGGTAAATTTATTTGGCCAGGGTAATAACCTCAATTGAAAGAATCATGTGGCTAATCTATGACAGTGATTCCCCACCTTCTTTCCTTGAAGCCTATGGAAAGAAGGTGCTTGGAATCTAAGAAAAGCTGAGCCCCTCAACCCACACACATCAAATTATTTATTTTACAAATAAGTTCTACCGCTGACTCTGTGAATCCATTGATGTCCTTGGTGACAGGGCTGGTGGTGCAAACTGCAAAGGGTTAGGTCATTCATGAGGAGTATCATCAACTGCTGTAGGGCGAAGTGTGGCAGGATTAAGGATTTTACATCATTTGATAGTGAAGTTTAGCATGTCAAAGGAAGTGGTGTGATATTGTAGCCAGCGTTTTGTGTTTTCCGGAGGTGTAAAGCTCTCCGCGTGTGCACAATGTAAGCAACTGCATGAAGAACTATCAGAGCGAGTTTCTTTCACTATAGCCCACAATTTAATGTATATGTTTCATATCATAAAACTATCTTTCTGATCTATAAATGGTAAATACAACAACAGTAAATGGTTCAGTCCAAGTCAGTTTGTCATGTGCACTAAGATTTTAACCATGGACCACAAAAGAGAGGGCTGCCTCATAAATAAAATACTGATGATTGCTGGGTTCTGCACCACTGTGCCTCTGTGCTGTGGGCCCAAACATACATATATATATATATATATATATATATATATATATATATATATTATATATAAAGAAGAAGAAAACTGATTCTATTGAAGAGGATTTGAACAAGCTGAGGAAACAGTGATAGACAACTATCCTATCCAAAAAAGGGTACAGTATTTCCGCTTAGAACAAGAATGAATGGATGGATAACACAGAAAACAGCTTTGATGACATTTTTGTAAACATAAAAAAATGGTGTCACAGTGTCATGGTCACCATGGTCAGATAATGGATTTCAGGGTGCAGGCACACATCAGGTACTGTGATGGTGCATTCATTATGACTGGTGATGAAAATAATAGATATGTTTAACTCAACAAAAGCAGGCAAACAGAGAAATAAAAAATATAAGATATAAGATATAGATAGATTAAAGATATAAGATTTAGGTTAAATATGTATGTCTCAGAAGAATCGGCAGGGAGATACCAGTACACATCAGACCACCAGTTTCGCTTAAAAAATAATAAATAAATACATAAATAAATAAAATTCCTTCGATGATAATGACGCACCATGTGATCCAAGCAAAAGTGTCTCAGCTTGGATGTGGTACATGGGTATGGTACATACACAGGCCTTCAGTGATAGAAAAGGAATCTACTCAATCAGATATGACGGGCCGGGTCCAGGGTCAGGTCTTGGTACCTTGGTAACTGCACTTATGAATGAAGTACATACATAAGTAAAAAAGACTTTTGCTTGTAATGAAGTATTTTTACACTGTAGCGTTGCTACTTTTACTTTAGTAAAGAATCATACTACTGCTTTCAAAATAAGTTCCTCTGATCATGGCAAACACTAGCCTCACAGCTGCAATACCTATCATATACTTATTTTGTCAAGTCTGTCTAAAGACTAGTAGCTTATTTTTCTAATACGCTGCAGGCTTCAGTTGAGGACACATTCTTCAGTAATGACTTAAAGCAGACTAAAGCTAACTGAACTTTGAGACAATCACGGTGACAATGACCTTTTCTAGATGAAAGGGGAAAAGCAGTTATTCAACCTCACACAAACACACACACAGTGCTGCCCATCCATACACAAGCACATACAGACCTACAAATACCTGTGGTTGACATTTCAAAGGTTAACTATCATTCTGACCTCATTAGGTCATTTGTTCTCAGATTGGCCAAGTAATTAGCCATAAGCCTAACAAGCTATAACATCAAATACAGTAATGTGATAATTCATTATAATGAAAATGATTAACTATTAATAAAAGCTGCAGTATTCAGCTTAACTACAGGTCACAACTGTATGTAATGAGCTTCAGGGACACAAACCTAAAACAATTGATTTTTACACCACAGAGGGGATACGCACAGTATGACAGTGGAATGATGAGGGAAAATCAGCAATAGTCTCAAGAAGACGGTCACAGTGTATTTCTTACGGTCTAATTCAATAATGAAAAATCTTGTGTCTGGTATTACAAAATTAAACAACAGAAAACATGATAACTTGATGTGGTTATATAGTGTACATTGTTACTTGTTGTACTCTGGTACACAGTATAATAATACTGTAATAATACTTCATATGCATTGACATTACACTGGTGAAAGTAATTTTGTTCAATTTATTTTTATTTATTTTTTTTACTCTTCAACTCTTCATTTAATTAGGAAGTCCCATGAGATCTCTTTTCCAGAGAAGTCCTGGCAAAGACAGCACACCGGTTTTCAGTATAAGTACAACCCAAACGACAGGAAATACAAATATCAAAAAAACAAGGAAGGGACTGAATCCAGCTCAAATTAAAAAAATTGCATTTCTCAGTTAAATGGACTTTGAACATTGCTTTAATTCTTTCTAAACTGACTAGATTATGAAAACAGTTCATTAAAGTAGTACATTATGCAAATTATTCCGAGTCCAGGGAGCAAAGTAGGAAAAACCTATTTTCCCTACCTCAGTGAAAATTTGCTGGAGGTCTGCATCAAGAGATTGTTTGCACATGGAAATATACAAATCAAGTTGTCTACGTAGATTTAGTGACATACTAAATGTATCTTGTGACATAAGAAAAGATCAAAGAACAGTGTTTTGCACAAGATGTGGCTAATTAGCAGGCTGCTACACTAGACTATGAGCTAACCAAACAACTAAAGTTCATTCCTTATTGCCAACACACAAGTCTTTCATAGTTTATGACTATGCCTACACTCATAAATAGATTCAGATAGATACAGTCTATAAATCCCCCCTCTCTCTCTGCTTTCTTGTCTGTCTTCAGTTGTCCACTCATGTTGAAAGGCATCCTGAGTTACCAGCGAGTCCAAAGTGGGTTCATTCAGTCATGTCTCTGTGATGCTACACTCTCGATGCTCCCTGTGTAGCCTGGTTAGCGCTGTTAGCTTCTCCATCTTATTGGGGAGTGATCTTACTTCCCCACTCTCCTAACTCTCCTTCGGCAGGGATGTCCAAGATTATGCTAGCACTGTCTAGCGCTAACAGCTGTTTTGAGTGTAAACAAGACAGCTGCGGTTATAACAGAAAAAACTTATCTCCATAGTTCATCCATGTTTGCACACAAAACAGATGGAGATTGGTGTCGGAAAAAAAACACATGAAAAAAATAAAAACACGAAGAAGTGCTGTTAACTGGCTTTCAACTACACGGCACCATGGCAGCTAAATTCAGATTGGGTTGTTGCTTACTGTGAATGAGTTGGACAACACTTTCGTATCGCAGTAACAGAAGGTGGGGAGCAACAGAAAGTGCTTTGAGTTTGTGGATGCCAGAGAGTCTTTGTTGGCAGCATTTGTGGATGTCAGTGGGGTATTAATCAAAGTTCAGATTATTGTCCAGGTGAGTCTGATGTATTTGATGCACTCCACAATCTCAATGGTTTCATTATCGACGCATAGGGGGTTGCATGGAGTTCTGGAAATATTGATGATCAATTATTTTCTTAACGTTCAGTTCCAGATGGTTGCTTGTGCACCATTGTGTAAAGTGGGAAATGGAGTCTTGATAATTTCAAACTGAGTTATTGTCATTGAGGAGTGCAAGTATGACTGTGTCATCAGAGTATGTATGGTATGTAGTAACAGGGGTTACAATATCCAGAATTACCAGGTTCCCTGGCTCGGTCCTTAATTACTATGCATATAGACATACTGTATGTAATCATAAATGAGCTTTGAAACTCTACCATGCACATAGGAAACCGTACATAAGCCAGATCCAGAAATGCTGTCACCTTCTTGTGGGCCTGAGCTCATTTAAGATGGACTGAGGCAAAGTAGAAAACTGCCCTGTGGTCCCTTTGAAAATCATGGATTGATGACTGACTGTGAATGTCTGAATTTTTGGACATAAGAAAAGCAACATTTTGGGCGCTAGACAAATAGAAAGATATAGTAAGTACGCAAAATTGTATTTCTATAGCCCAAGATCACAAATTGCCTCAGGGGACTTTATCATCCATATTGCATGCAGCACCCTCTATTCTTGAGCTGGATAAGAAAGAACTCCCCCCAAGATTTTTTAATTAGGAATAGATCGAAGCAACCACTGTTGCATATACAGAGTAGACCAACATTATATACAATTTTCAGATATATGTAGATTATAAAATATAGTATATATTAGTGTATAAAAATGTGAATCCAGGAGGACATTGAACAATTTACAGTATTGCCAAGTGGCACCTAAGTCATATGAGCTCCTCTTATGGAGAACTAAAAAGACAGACATTGAGATATATGTTCAGGCAGTAGGATAATTTTGAAGTTTGTCTTACACCCATGGGAAAACCCTCTGAGAATCTTCAGCTGCAGGCAACCAATTGTTGGAAACCCCTCATGAAAGAAACTAGAAGCCCCACAAACTAAACAGGATTAAAATCCTCAGATGCTTAATTCTTAGCCTCAGACCTTAGTCTGTGTGAAAATCCTCCACAGCAGTAACCAGAATCTCTGCAAATTGATCCTCCGATGTCAAAGCCCTCAAGTGATTTGGGTAGGTGGGTTTTCAGCAGAGATTGATAGATAGATGGAAACAGAGACAGATATAATTATAAACTTTAATGGAGTTAAAAAAATAAATAAAAAATGTATTTGTAGTGAACGTCTAGCAGGACCACAGCAGATAGCATCTAGGCGTAACCGTGATCCATGAGAACCTGCAAGACAAGAAAACAAAAACTCAGAGTAAAGAAGCTAAGTCAGTAACATGCATTAATGGCACATACATGTGTACAGATGGAGAAGGAGAGAGGAAAAGGAGAAGAGCTTGGTGCATCATGGAAAGCCCCCCAACAGTCTTGTCCTACAGCGGCATAACCAAGTGATGGATCAGGACTCACCTGCCCCCTAACTACAACCTTTATCAAGAAGGAATTTCTTAAGGCTCTTACATGTCTGGCTACTCTTAAAGGAAGGACCAGGTGAGGAAGCTCAATGTGAGGAAGGCTACAGGCCAGGATAGCATCAGCTCCAGACTTCTAAAAGAATGTGCAGATCAGCCCTCTGGGGTTGTTTTTTTTTTTTTTTTAGATTATTTTTTTGGCCTTTTCAAGCTTTATTGGATAGAGACAGCTGAAGAGTGACAGGAATGTGGGGAGAGAGAGACGGGGAACGACATGCGGGAAAGAGCCACAGGTCGGATTCGAACCCTGGGCTTCCGCAGCAAGGACTGAGCCTTCACACATGCGACGGCTGCTCTACCAACTGAGCTAAACGCTGCCCCCTCTGGGGTTGTTTTGCACATTTTCAACCTGAGCCTCAGTCTGGGGAGAGTTCCTGTGGAAAACCTTGTGTGGTTTCTGTACTAAAAACTCCATAACCCAGGGAATTTAACCACTTCAGAACTGACTTATTTTGACTTCTCACCAGATGGAGACCATAGAGAGAGTCATTCTGAACCACCTCAAACCTCTGGTGAGGCCAAATCAAGACCCCTTACAATTCAAAAAGGCATTGAAGCAGTCATCTACCTACTACACAGATCCCTCTCACACCAGGAAAACATTGGAAGCACTGTGAGGGTCATGTTTTTTGACTTTTCAAGTGCTTTCAACACAATACTGCCATCACTCCTGAGGGGGAAGCTAGAAGGAGCTCGAGTTGCCACCTGGCAGCATGGAATATTAACTGTTATGGAATTTTCTATCCTTAGGTTACACGAGGTCATGTGTGGGCCTTGAGGTCCTCGGCAGTACTAATTGTTTGGCTTTGACTGGGAGCAGTATGTGCCAGTCTATCTCAACACTGTCGTGGCCAAGGTCGAAGAGACTGTGAGACCGACTCAGGCACTTCTGATGCACTATCAGAGTGTCTCTAATTCTCCTTGATCAAGCGACAATAAATAATACAGCATAAGACATCAAAGGCTTCTGAACACTTCTTCACTCCTGACCTCACCATTGACCTTTGATTCCAGCAATTTCTCCACAACATTAACTACCTCTCCAAGAGACCACAGTAAGCGTGAACATGACTATGTGTCTGATGTGGTGATTTGCAGCACGGGGGCCCACAGTGTACGGTGCTCTCTCCTTTTCTTTGCACCCTGTACACATCAGACTTCAGACACAGCACTGAGGGTTGTCACCTCCAGATGTTCTCTGATGATACAGCCATCGTCATCTTTGTTGCCTGGCGTTTGTTGCCTCAACCACCTTCACATCATCACCAGCAAGATGAAGAAGATGGTGATTGACTTCAGGAGGAAGACACCTCAGCCCACATCAGATACCTGGGTGTCCACCCTAACAAGAAACTAGACTGGTACTGGCATATTGTTGTAACAACAGGCAGAACACTGACAGGCCTACAGCTGTTAAAATAACCAACAATAAACACCAGGGCCTCAAGATATTTACTCTGCATGTTGTTAGCACTGGTAGCTGGGCTGCAACCTTGGTGTTAGTGCTTGGTGGAATATAAATACTGATGACAACAAACAGACAAAATTATACAAACTAGATGATAGCAAGACAAGACGTTATCCTGAGAAAGACACAAAGAGGCAGGCATACAGTAGTATATGTGACGTGGGTATATGATACTCTACGCTTTGCCTTTGACCAAAGTGAATGAAAATTGATGGTCACATGGTGTGCCCTGACGCAGCGTTAACATATCCACACTTTTCATTGTGCAGGGACAGGTTATACAGAGTTAGTTGTGACACTCAGACAGATGAGATAATTACCCAGTTGTTGGTACCAAAAAGCGGGTGGTGGAGGTATGTGGAGGGGGGCGTGGTGCATCAGCTGCAGGGGAGAGGTGTGGAGAGGGCGGCGCCAGGGGAGGTGATTAGCACACCTGCATTTAGTTGTCTAATCACTCTCCCCTTTTTTTTGTCACAGTAGCGTGCTGGACCTGCAGAGGAAGGACCAGACACAACCACATGAGGAGTCGGCAGCAAGTCATCAAGAGTGTCATGTCAGCCTGCGACGGCTCAGAAGTGTGTGTATTGACTGTAGTCTGTAATAAAAGACCTGAAAACTGCTATGCTTCTCTGAGCTTTTCTGTTGAGGAACCTGCAGTGGCAACAGATGCGCCACAGCAATATTGTGTTGGATCTTGTGAGTACCATTGCTTCAGCTGTCTCAATCAGGTCAAACTAGGCTGTAGGAATATACAGAATGAAGAAAGCAGGATTTGACATGTTCACTTTGCAATAAAAATCATGCCCATTATTAAATGTGACAAATTCAGCTATTAGGGGTAATGTATGAGGACAAAGATTAAACTAAGGATTGATCTTCTGATTTACTTAGGTATTTGATATGCCTATCCAATGCATGCTTGAGAGGATCATTTAAAGTCAGGTGGTCAACTATATTGAAGCCGCACTGAGATCTAAGAGGAATAGAACAGATGTTTCAAATGTGTCAGCTGCCTTAGTGTTACAGTAAGACACACTCAACCATGCTGAAACCTATCAATAAGCTCTTCTACTGTTTGGAGAGTAGATTAGTCATTCAAATCAGAATCAGATTACAAAATAGAAAGAGTGAGACTCTGAAATGGTTGAAATACTGCTGATTTAGACACTAAGAGAGATTCAAACACTTGACCAGAGGATGATTTATAAACTAGAATAATTTCTAAAGAAATTTTGAGTGTGCCTGACTCTGGCCCCGTCGAGCCCTACATTAAATAGCTGTCAGCGTGTGTATGCGTGTGTGTGTGTTTTGTCTGTTAAGGAGAGAGTTTTCCAAAGTCTTTTATTTTGAAGGGACTCTTATTTTGTAAGACTTGTTATTGTTTAAATTGTTGGAGCTTCTACAAAAAAACGACGATCACGACTGCTTCTCATTCAAACCGATAATATTTACTAAAAAACACATAAAACACTGTTACAAAGAAGAAAAAAAACGACAACGGCGACATAAAAGAAACGAGGAGGAAAAAGAGACAGATCCGTTACCTAGCAACCAAATAGATTCTTTTTAAGCAACTTAACGTCTAAACGTTACACTAACAGAAGACAACACAACACATTTCTATTTCAAAATAAAAGCATTTGTTATTGTAACCTATTATTATTATTCATCTATTGTCAGAGAAAAAATATTTACAACATCCTCCCGCCCGATGAACAGTTGTTCATCACTATCATGTTCATCACATCACAATGCAATCACTTTAATTAATTAATCTCTAACGGATAAATTAGCTGAACAGGTCTTCTTAATAAACTGCCTGTGGATGTATGAACTATATAGGAGCGAACAAGTCCATCTCTCCCTGGAAACAGTTGAGTTATCCTGCCTATTTTCCAGGTCTGTCGGGGTGTGTTGTCCTCACCGACCAGGATGACATCTCCCACTTTCAGCTCAGTGGGTGTAGGTGTCTCACATTTGTGAGCTGATTTCAAGTCCATCAAGTAATCCTTTCGCCAGCTGTTCCAAAGCTGGTTATGAGTCTCTGCCGGTATCTCCATCTCTTGCCCATGTCCTCTCTACTCACTGTTGTTATCTGAGAGGGGGGAAGCAGAGTCTTTGGTGGTAGAGAGGTCAGTCTTTTACCAACCAGGAAATGGGCAGGTGTGAGTGGCTGGGGTTCTGAGGCATCTTCATGAACATATGAGAGGGGCCTGGAGTTCAACACAGCTTCCACCTCTGTGAGCATGGTTGTTAACTCCTCAAAACTTAAAGATGCTTTCCCCAGGATCTTCCTTAAACATGTTTTTACAGACCTCACAAGTCTCTCCCAGAAGCCACCCCACCAAGCAGCTCTCTCAGTGATGAACCTCCATGTGATTCCTCTATCAGTGAAAAACTCTGTGAGCTCTGATCCTTTCAATGACTTCCAAAGTTCTCTTAAGTCTTGGTCTGCTATTTTAAATGTTTTGGCATTGTCTGAGTAAATGCTCTTACACAGCCCTCGTCTAGCAATAAATCTCTTTAAAGCCAAGAGAAAATTTTCAGTAGTCTGGTCTGACACTAACTCTAAATGCACTGCTCTAGTGACTGCACAAGTGAAAAGTGCAATGTATGCTTTCTTAGGCTGTCCACTAGACCTTACATACAGTGGACCTGCAAAATCTACACCAGTTACTTCAAAGGGCAGTGACTCTGTGACTCTGTCTCTGGGTAATGGAGCTGTCACTTGCTGAGCTGGTTTCACCTTTAACCTCCTACAGATGTAACAACGTGATACCACCCGCTTAACTAGCTGTCTCCCTTTTAAAACCCAGTATCTCTCCCTCATCTGAACTAGAGTATCCCTGACTCCAGAATGCATAACTCTCTCATGGCAGTGCTGAACTAGTAGTTCAGAGTATCTGTGAGTTTGCAGGTAGCACATATGGGTGTTGCTCCCTGAAGCTGAAATCAGAGTGTCAGACTGTAACCTGCCACCTACACTAATGAGCCCATTTTCATCTAAAAATGGCTTCAAGTCTTTGATTTTAGAATCTCTGCTGATGTCCTGTCCTGATGCTAGCTGACTGATTTCTTGGCTAAAACTCTGCTCTTGTGTCATCTTCACCCAGTACACTTCTGCTGCAGTGAGCTCCTTAGAAGTTAGCTCTCCTCGAATCTTTTGACTGGATCTAGCATTAGCTATGAACCTTTTTACCCATGCAGTTATTCTCAGCACTTTCTTTAATCTGCTGTACTTGTCTAGGTCTAAGTGGTTCAGCTGGTTCAGTGCTGGTGAGCTGTACTGTTGTCTGAAACTTGGACCTAAGTTTAGAGCTCACCTCATCTGCAACAAAGTCTTCATCTATACTTGCTGCTTCATCAGTTGGCAAGAGTGAGGGAGGGCCTCTCCACCACAGCTGACTCTGGATGAGGTTGTCGACATTCTGGCCTCTGGTGGGTAAATCAGCAGGGTTGTTTTTCCCACTGCAGTGGGACCATTGCTCTGGGTTTGTCAGACTCTGTATCTCAGTCACTCGGTTTGACACAAATGGTTTCCATTTTTGTGCTGTACTGCGTATCCAATGGAAGACAATCATTGAATCTGTCCACATGTGCAGGTGATTCTTCTCCATGTTTAGTGGCTTGAGTAGGTTATTTGCTAACCTTGCTCCAATCAGTGCACCCATAAGCTCCAGACGTGGTAAAGTAATTTTCTTTAATGGTGCTACTTTTGACTTGGATGCCACAAAACTTGTTACAATGTCTCCATCTTTGTTTGGTCCTTGCAGGTAGGCAACAGCACTGTATGCCTTCTCACTGGCATCGCAAAAGATGTTTAGTCTCAGTGACTTTGGCTGGATTTCAATGTGGTACCATCTCAGAATGGCCACAAGATGTAGCCTTGGTAGCTCTGCACACCACTGATCCCATTTTTCAGCCAAATCTGTGGGTAACTGTTCATCCCAACTGATTCCTCTCTCCCATAGTTCTTGAAACAGGCATTTTACCCATATGGTAAATGGAGTGAGGAATCCTATAGGGTCAAAGATACGAGCTGATGTCTGTAACACGCTTCTCTTTGTGTTTTCTTTGCCCTTTACAATGTCCAGTAGTCCCTTCAAGTCAAACACAAACTCATCTTTCTCTGGTCTCCACACTAATCCCAGCACTTTCAGCACATTTCCACCAGCATCTGTCTCTGTTGTGTGCTCCACTGCACGTTGTGTCCACTTGGCTCTCAAATCTGGTGAATTTGTCACCCATTTGCACAGGTTCATGCCAGCGTGGGACAGGATCTCTTTTGCTGCGGTGGAAACTGAAAGGGCTTCATCAACATCACTTGAGCTGGAGATGAAATCATCAACGTAGAGAGACTCTCTTAGTGCCTCCACCACCCTGGGCTGCTGACTTTCATACTGTGTTAAGTGTTTTCTTATGGTGGCAGCTAGCAGGAATGGGCTGGGTGACACTCCAAATACTACTCTACTCATTCTCATAATGCGCAACTCATCTTCACAGTTCTTGTTTGGAGGTCCATGAAGCCACAGGAATCTAACAGCATCTTTATCTTTCTCTGCTAGAGCTATCTGCAAGAATGCCTTAGTGATGTCTGCAGTGAAGGCTATCTGGTGTAATCTGAATTTGATTAGCACATCTAGCAGATTGGGATTAAGGTTTGGCCCAGTTAGTAAACAGTCATTTAGGGAGGGGCAACCTTCCTCATGTGATGATGCATCAAGCACTACTCTCAGTTTTGTTGTCGCTTTATCTTCTCGGAGAACAGCATGATGTGGCATGTAGTATTTCACAGTCTCTGGATGTTCTTCTGCTGAGATGTTCTCAGTTACATCCTCACAGATGCCTTGCTGTAGATAATCTGTGATGACATCATTGTATCTGGAGTACAAAGCTGCATCTATCTTTAGTCTCTTCTTGAGGCTTTCAAACCGTCTTTTGCAACTCTGAAGTTGTCTGGGAGCACTGGTTTGTCATGTCGCCATGGTAACTCAACTTGATAGTGACCACTTTTGTAAGTTACAGTCTGTTCAAAGTTCTGTAGAGCCTCGGTTTCTGCTGGGCTTTGGGTATTTTCGTTGACAATGCCCAGTGACTCCACCTCCCAGAAGGCATGTCTTCTAGGCTGATGTGCATGCAAGTGGTGCCAGTTACACTGGATGACGAAATAGGCCCCTGCAGAGCCCACCCAAAGCTGCTTTCTATGGCCACAAGTGATTCTGAGATTCTCTGGACCTTGCCAGATACCACTTGCCAGTAATAGTCAGCTCCTATTAGCAGTGACAGTTCTGGATCATCAGGACCCTCCAGTGGAAAATCAGCCAGCTGCAGACCCTTTCTCTTTAGCTCCTCTTGGATGGGTTCGCTCGGGACCTTTATCACCGCTGTGGACATTTGAGGTGTTTCCACTGCCTCAATCTCAATTTTCTGTTCTGTATTCCACGTGTTTTGCAGTGATACTTCCACAATGTTGCGCTGTACTGTCACAGGAGCAGCAGATCCAAAGGTGTGCAGATGCAGTGTTTCTTTCCCTAGCACTGGTAATCCCAAGGTTTTCACCACGCCTTCATGAATGAAGCTTCTTTGGCTGCCTCCATCCAACAGACAGCGTACTATTTTTCTCCCTGCTGGGCCGTCTGTCCATGCTTTCACCGTCTGGAGCAGCACTTTATTCTGTGTACTAACCTTTGGTTTTACTGTGTTGGACACAGAAGATACAAAAGCCTCCATACTACCACTGTTCACACTTGTCTGGGGGTTATTATTTTGGTCACACACTGACTGGTGATGTCTGCGTCCACATAAAGTGCAAACACTTTTAACTCTACAGAATTTCGCTATATGTTTTGGACCCAGACACACGTAGCATCTTCCCAGCTTCCTTAATTTTTCTTTGTGAGCTGGCACAGAACTGTCAGGGCAATGTTCTGGTTTGTGGTTGGGACTATCACAATATATACAGGTCTGTGGTGCTGTGCTCGCTGTGTGCAGTGCAGTAGCTGAGGGCATACTCCAACTTTTAGGTTTTCTTTAATAAGAGGGTGCTGGCTTACAGACAGGTCTATTATTTGGCAGAATGTCCCTTTGTGTGTTACCTGGTCTGGTCAGCTGAAGTGCTCTTTCTCTACTTTGAACCTCATTCCGAAGGAAATTAATGAGCTCAGGCACTTTCCATTCACCATTTGGATCTGACTTGCGTGTGTAGGCTAGTGCTATGTCCTCTGGTATCAGCTGTAATAATACTGGGCATAGCAGGCAGCCATATGTGTCATTGTGAACACCCATAGATTCTAGACTGCGGATCTGAATTTCACATTCATCATACAGTTGTCTGAGTGCTGCAACATCTGATGATCTTTTAACAGGGGCAAGGTTCAACAGTTTGGACATATGTGCACTAATTACAATGTCTTTTCTTCCAAAACGGTTCTGAAGTAATTCCACTGCTGCATCATAATTCCCATCAGTCATGCTTAGTCCTGCAACAGCTCTTGCTGCTGTTCCAGTCAGATAGGATCTCAGGTAGGTGAACTTTTCCCTCTTACACAATGCATCATTCTCATGAATAGCCGTTTCATACTGGGACCAGAATTCTTGCCACTGGCTTACTTCTCCGTCATATTTTTCTATCACCAGCTTTGGCAGTTTAACAGTCTGTCTGCTTTCTGATCTTACTGAGTCAGGGATTGCATCACTCATCTGCTCATTCATGGGGTCCCGCGTCGTCCTAATAAGCCTATTGACACGGGCTTTCAGTGTGATGATGCGGTCCTGGTAGTCTTGAGTGGTCGCGATCTCTGCCTCCAGTTCGTCCGTCGGCGTTTCATCCTCGATGCCGTTGTCCAAGTCCGTTAAAGTTTCCTCCTTGATCGCCAAAACTGACAGCATTTCACAGAGTTTTTCACAGTCGGGTCCATCCTTCCTCACCTCCTCTTCTATACGAGTCAACAGTTTCGTTGTGGAGGTGCGGATCGTCTTTCATTTCCGTTTCATCCGTTCGTAGTGCTCAGCCATCTCCGCTGCTATCGGTAGTTAACGATAGCTTCCAACTTCGACAACGTTCACAGTCTTTCAGTCTTGAAATCCCGGGTTTCGGCACCAAAAAATATTGTTTAAATTGTTGGAGCTTCTACAAAAAAACGACGATCACGACTGCTTCTCATTCAAACCGATAATATTTACTAAAAAACACGTAAAACACTGTTACAAAGAAGAAAAAAACGACAACGGCGACATAAAAGAAACGAGGAGGAAAAAGAGACAGATCCGTTACCTAGCAACCAAATAGATTCTTTTAAAGCAACTTAACGTCTAAACGTTACACTAACAGAAGACAACACAACACATTTCTATTTCAAAATAAAAGCAGTTGTTATTGTAACCTATTATTATTATTCATCTATTGTCAGAGAAAAAATATTTACAACACTTGTGTCTTGTGTGCGTGTGTGTGTGTGTATGTTTGTACGTGCTTGTGTGGTCTTGTATCTGTTAATAAGTTTTACAAAGTCTTTTATTTTGAAGGGACTCTTATTTTGAAAGTCTTTTGTCTAGTGTGTGTGGTGTGTGTGTGTGTCTGTCTGTCTCTGTCTCCCTCTATCCATCTATCTGTCTGTGTTTGTCTCTGTGAGAGAGAAGGATAAAATGGCAGACATTCAAACTGTACTATTGACAGTCATTGTTATTATACAGAGTTCAATCAAGTTAATCACAGTCAGGCTTATGGGGGGCAGTTAAGGAGAAAGTTTTACAGTCTTTTATTTTGAAGGGACTCTTATTTTTAAAGTCTTGTGGTGCGTATGTGTATGTTTGTGCGTGCTTGTGTGGTCTTGTGTCTGTAAATGAGAGTTTTACAAATTATTTTATTTTGAAGGGACTCTTATTTTGAAAGTCTGTGTGTCTCTCTATCTATGTGTCTGTGTATGTGTCTGCGACAGAGAAGGATAAAATGGCCGACATTAAAAATGTAGCCCTGATAGTCATAGATATTATAAAATAGTGAAAACAGCCCCTCCCCCCTCTGCTCCCTGTCTGTGTGTCTGTGAGAGGGGCCAGGTGGAGCCCACCAATCAGAGCAGAGCAATCAACCGCAGCTGCTGTGTGACATTCGACAGTGCTGAGAGAGAGAAAAACGTCGAAAGTCACCCCTTGAACAAAAATGACTCCTGACCAAACCATTGTTCCAATCACTGAACCGACTTAACTGTGAGCATGCTGAGCCCTTCCTGAACGTCTACATTTCTGTTTTGTGTGGTTACCATGAAGAAATGTCACCTTTTTAGCGATTCAAAGAAACATTACTTCTGCTTTCCTCCAGAAATTTTCCCGCTTTTTTAACATGGCAGCCTATGGGGCTGTGGATGGGTGTTGCTGCCGCATCTTTGCGTGGAACGCCAAAACTATAAAGCCGACAGCTTCAACAGTGTTATCACTGCGACCACCACAAATTTTTTCCAACGTTTCTATGTATAAATTATTTCTGTAGAGTGAAATTTGTGGCATCGGGAGCAGTTTACAAATTAATTTTTCAACAGTTTTTTCTCTCCCTCTCCACTCTAGTGATGATGTCACCAACTGTAACTCGCGAACATTCTACCAATACACACCCATTCAGTTTTTGGTGTGGTTTTTGGCGATTTCTGGCAAAACCGTTCGGTGAAACCCTTAGAAAAGATATAGCATACCGATCCCGGCCGAGCCGGTCGATTTGACACCTTTTTTGTGTATGTGCGACCAAAACTCTGGGAGGAGTAGTCGACCGAAAAACGTACGGAAGAATAATAATAAGCAGAACTAGAAAAATTTCTAAAGAAATTTTGAGTGTGCCTGACTCTGGCCCCGTCGCCCCCATACATTATTATTGACACTGCTCAGCAAATTCAGCATTAATACAACAAGCTGTGTGAGTGAAAACAGCCCCTCCCCCTCTGCTCCCTCAGGCAGGAGGTTGCCAAGCAACCAGGGCCAACTGCCTGCACCTGTTAGAATGTCAGTTGGAAATGCCCAGAGAGAGAGACAAAATGCTGAAACCACCCGTCGAACAAGACGGTGTTGTGGCCAAACCATTTGGCCTATCATTGAACCGACTTCATTTTGAGCATCGTGAGCCCTTCCTTAGAAGCCTAAAAGTCATAGCACACTTGTCACCGTGGAGCCGGTCGATTTGACACCTTTTTTGTGTATGTGCGACCAAAACTCTGGGAGGAGTAGTCGACCGAAAAAAACACGGAAGAAACGGAAGACGAATAATAACTAGAACTAGAAAAATTTCTAAAGAAATTTTGAGTGTGCCTGACTCTGGCCCCGTCGCCACCATACATTATTATTGACACTGCTCAGCAAATTCAGTATTAATACAACAAGCTGTGTGAGTGAAAACAGCCCCTCCCCCCTCTGCTCCCTCAGGCAGGAGGTTGCCAAGCAACCAGGGCCAACTGCCGGGCCCTAATCAGCAGAGCAGTTAGGTGCACCTGTTAAAATGTCAGTTGGAAATGCCCAGAGAGAGAGAGAGAAAATGCTGAAAGTCACCCCTCGAACAGAAAGGACTCCTGACCAAACCATTTGGCCTATCATTGAACCGACTTCATTTTGAGCATCGTCAGCCCTTCCTGAACGTCTACATTACTGTTTTGTGTGATAACATGAAGAATTGTGCCCTCTACGAGCGATTCAAAGAAAGGTTACTTCTGCTCTCCTCCAGAAATTTTCCCGCTTTTTTAACATGGCAGTCTATGGGGCTGTGGATGGGTGTTGCTGCCGCATCTTTGCGCGTGACGCCAAAACTATAAAGCTGACAGCTTCAGCAGTGTTATCACTGCGACTACCACAAATTTTCCTACGTTTCTAGTGAAAAAATGAATTCTGTGGAATGACATTTGTGTCCTCAATCGCACTTTACAAATTTATTTTTCGACGAATTTCTCTCTCCCTCTGCCCTCTAGCGATGATGTCACCAACTGTAGCTCGCAAACATTCTACGAATACACACCCATTCATTTTTGGCGTGGTTTTTGGCGATTTTTGGCAAAACCGTTTGCCGAAACCCTTAGAAAAGTCATAGCACACCATTCCCGATCGAGCCGCACGTTTTGATACCACTTTTGTTTATGTGCGACCAAAACTCTGGGAGGAGAAGCGAACCGAAAAAACATACGGAAGAAATATAAGAATAACTAGAAAAATTTCTAAAGAAATTTTGAGTGTGCCTGACTCTGGCCCCGTCGCCACCATACATTATTATTGACACTGCTCAGCAAATTCAGTATTAATACAACAAGCTGTGTGAGTGAAAACAGCCCCTCCCCCTCTGCTCCCTCAGGCAGGAGGTTGCCAAGCAACCAGGGCCAACTGCCGGGCCCTAATCAGCAGAGCAGTTAGGTGCACCTGTTAAAATGTCAGTTGGAAATGCCCAGAGAGAGAGACAAAATGCTGAAAGTCACCCCTCGAACAGAAAGGACTCCTGACCAAAACATTTGGCCTATCATTGAACCGACTTCATTTTGAGCATCGTCAGCCCTTCCTGAACGTCTACATTACTGTTTTGTGTGATAACATGAAGAATTGTGCCCTCTACGAGCGATTCAAAGAAAGGTTACTTCTGCTCTCCTCCAGAAATTTTCCCGCTTTTTTAACATGGCAGTCTATGGGGCTGTGGATGGGTGTTGCTGCCGCATCTTTGCGCGTGACGCCAAAACTATAAAGCTGACAGCTTCAGCAGTGTTATCACTGCGACTACCACAAATTTTCCTACGTTTCTAGTGAAAAAATGAATTCTGTGGAATGACATTTGTGTCCTCAATCGCACTTTACAAATTTATTTTTCGACGAATTTCTCTCTCCCTCTGCCCTCTAGCGATGATGTCACCAACTGTAGCTCGCAAACATTCTACGAATACACACCCATTCATTTTTTGGCGTGGTTTTTGGCGATTTTTGGCAAAACCGTTTGCCGAAACCCTTAGAAAAGTCATAGCACACCATTCCCGATCGAGCCGCACGTTTTGATACCACTTTTGTTTATGTGCGACCAAAACTCTGGGAGGAGAAGCGAACCGAAAAAACATACGGAAGAAATATAAGAATAACTAGAAAAATTTCTAAAGAAATTTTGAGTGTGCCTGACTCTGGCCCCGTCGCCACCATACATTATTATTGACACTGCTCAGCAAATTCAGTATTAATACAACAAGCTGTGTGAGTGAAAACAGCCCCTCCCCCTCTGCTCCCTCAGGCAGGAGGTTGCCAAGCAACCAGGGCCAACTGCCGGGCCCTAATCAGCAGAGCAGTTAGGTGCACCTGTTAAAATGTCAGTTGGAAATGCCCAGAGAGAGAGACAAAATGCTGAAAGTCACCCCTCGAACAGAAAGGACTCCTGACCAAAACATTTGGCCTATCATTGAACCGACTTCATTTTGAGCATCGTCAGCCCTTCCTGAACGTCTACATTACTGTTTTGTGTGATAACATGAAGAATTGTGCCCTCTACGAGCGATTCAAAGAAAGGTTACTTCTGCTCTCCTCCAGAAATTTTCCCGCTTTTTTAACATGGCAGTCTATGGGGCTGTGGATGGGTGTTGCTGCCGCATCTTTGCGCGTGACGCCAAAACTATAAAGCTGACAGCTTCAGCAGTGTTATCACTGCGACTACCACAAATTTTCCTACGTTTCTAGTGAAAAAATTAATTCTGTGGAATGACATTTGTGTCCTCAATCGCACTTTACAAATTTATTTTTTCGACGAATTTCTCTCTCCCTCTGCCCTCTAGCGATGATGTCACCAACTGTAGCTCGCAAACATTCTACCAATACACACCCATTCATTTTTTGGCGTGGTTTTTGGCGATTTTTGGCAAAACCGTTTGCCGAAACCCTTAGAAAAGTCATAGCACACCATTCCCGATCGAGCCGCACGTTTTGATACCACTTTTGTTTATGTGCGACCAAAACTCTGGGAGGAGAAGCGAACCGAAAAAAACATACGGAAGAAATATAAGAATAACTAGAAAAATTTCTAAAGAAATTTTGAGTGTGCCTGACTCTGGCCCCGTCGAGCCCTACATTAAATAGCTGTCAGCGTGTGTATGCGCGTGTGTGTGTGTTTTGTCTGTTAATTAGAGGGTTTTCCAAAGTCTTTTATTTTGAAGGGACTCTTATTTTGAAAGAATTTTGTCTAGTGTGTGTGTCTGTGTGTCTGTGTGTGTCTCCCTCTATCCATCTATCTGTCTGTGTTTATCTCTGTGAGAGAGAAGGATAAAATGGCCGACATTCAAACTGTATCATTGACAGTCATTGTTATTATACAGAGAGTTCAATCAAGTTAATCACAGTCAGGCTTGTGGGGGGCAGTTAAGGAGAAAGTTTTACAGTCTTTCATTTTGAAGGAACTCTTATTTTGAAAGTCTTGTTGTGTGTGTGTGTATGTTTGTGTGTGTGTGCGTGTGTGTTTTGCCTGTTGAGGAGAGAGTTTTCTGAAATATTTTATTTTGAAGGGACTCTTATTTTGAAAGTCTGTGTGTCTTTCTATCTATGTCTGTGTATGTGTCTGCGACAGAGAAGGACAAAATGGCCGACATTAAAAATGTAGCCCTGATAGTCATTGATATTATAAAGACAGTGAAAACAGCCCCTCCCCCCTCTGCTCCCTGTCTGTGTCTGTGAGAGGGGCCAGGTGGAGCCCAACAATCAGAGCAGAGCAATCAACCGCAGCTGCTGTGTGAGATTAAACAGTGCTGAGAGAGAGAAAAACGTCTGAAAGCCACCCCTCGAACAGAAAGGACTCCTGACCAAACCGTTGCTCCAATCTCTGAACCGACTTTACTGTGAGCATGCTGAGCCCTTCCCGAACGTCTAGAGACCTGTTTTGTGTGATTGTCAGGAAGAAATGTCCCCTTTAGAGCGATTCAAAGAAATGTTACTTCTGCTTTCCTCCAGAAAATTTCCCGCTTTTTTAACATGGCAGTCTATGGGGCTGTGGATGGGTGTTGCTGCCGCATCTTTGCGTGTGACGCCAAAACTATAAAGCTGACAGCTTCAGCAGTGTTATCACTGCGACCACCACAAATTTTCCTACGTTTCTATGTATAAATTATTTCTGTAGAGTGAAATTTGCGGCCTCAAGCGCAGTTTACAAATTTTTTTTTTTGAGGAATTTCTTTCTCCCTCTGCCCTCTAGCGATGATGTCACCAACTGTAGCTCGCGAACATTCTACCAATACACACCCATTCATTTTTTGGCGTGGTTTTTGGCGATTTTTGGCAAAACCGTTTGCCGAAACGCTTAGAAAAGTCATAGCACACCATTCCCGATCAAGCCGCACGTTTTGATACCACTTTTGTGTATGTGCGACCAAAACTGCGGGACAAGAAGCGAACCGAAAAATGACACGGAAGAAACGGAAGAATAACTAGAAAAATTTCTAAAGAAATTTTGAGTGTGCCTGACTCTGGCCCCGTCGAGCCCTACATTAAATAGCTGTCAGCGTGTGTATGCGGGCGCCTGTGTGTTTTGTCTGTTAAGGAGAGAGTTTTCCAAAGTCTTTTATTTTGAAGGGACTCTTATTTTGAAAGAATTTTGTCTAGTGTGTGTCTGTGTGTCTGTGTGTCTGTGTCTGTGTGTCTGTGTGTCTGTGTCTCCCTCTATCCATCTATCTGTCTGTGTTTATCTCTGAGAGAGAAGGATAAAATGGCCGACATTCAAACTGTATTATTGACAGTCATTGTTATTATACAGAGAGTTCAATCAAGTTAATCACAGTCAGGCTTGTGGGGGGCAGTTAAGGAGAAAGTTTTACAGTCTTTTATTTTGAAGGAACTCTTATTTTGAAAGTCTTGTTGTGTGTGTGTGTGTGTGTGTGTATGTTTGTGTGTGTGTGCGTGCGTGTTTTGCCTGTTGAGGAGAGAGTTTTCTAAAATATTTTGTTTTGAAGGGACTCTTATTTTGAAAGTCTGTGTGTCTCTCTATCTATGTCTGTGTTTGTGTCTGCGACAGAGAAGGATAAAATGGCCGACATTAAAAATGTAGCCCTGATAGTCATTGATATTATAAAGACAGTGAAAACAGCCCCTCCCCCCTCTGCTCCCTGTCTGTGTCTGTGAGAGGGGCCAGGTGGAGCCCACCAATCAGAGCAGAGCAATCAACCGCAGCTGCCCGTGTGAGATTAAACAGTGCTGAGAGAGAGAAAAACGTCTGAAAGCCACCCCTCGAACAGAAAGGACTTCTGACCAAACCGTTGCTCCAATCTCTGAACCGACTTTACTGTGAGCATGCTGAGCCCTTCCCGAACGTCTAGAGACCTGTTTTGTGTGGTTACCAGGAAGAAATGTCCCCTTTAGAGCGATTCAAAGAAATGTTACTTCTGCTTTCCTCCAGAAAATTTTCCTGCTTTTTTAACATGGCAGTCTATGGGGCTGTGGATGGGTGTTGCTGCCGCATCTTTGCGTGTGACGCCAAAACTATAAAGCTGACAGCTTCAGCAGTGTTATCACTGCGACCACCACAAATTTTCCTACGTTTCTATGTATAAATTATTTCTGTAGAGTGAAATTTGCGGCCTCAAGCGCAGTTTACAAATTTTTTTTTTGAGGAATTTCTTTCTCCCTCTGCCCTCTAGCGATGATGTCACCAACTGTAGCTCGCGAACATTCTACCAATACACACCCATTCATTTTTTGGCGTGGTTTTTGGCGATTTTTGGCAAAACCGTTTGCCGAAACGCTTAGAAAAGTCATAGCACACCATTCCCGATCAAGCCGCACGTTTTGATACCACTTTTGTGTATGTGCGACCAAAACTGCGGGACAAGAAGCGAACCGAAAAATGACACGGAAGAAACGGAAGAATAATAATAAGCCCGAGGAATAGTATATAGTGTGCTCTTTCAGGCACACTCAATAATAAGCCCGAGGAATAGTATATAGTGTGCTCTTTCAGGCACACTCAATAATAAAATTAAGTATGGGGAATAGTATATAGTGTGCTCTTTCAGGCACACTCAATAATAAAATTAAGTATGGGGAATAGTATATAGTGTGCTCTTTCAGGCACACTCAATAAGTATGGTGGATAGTATATAGTGTGCTCTTTCAGGCACACTCAATAATAATAAGCGCGGGGAATAACATATAGTGTGCTCTTTCAGGCACACTCAATAATAAGCGCGGGGAATAACATATAGTGTGCTCTTTCAGGCACACTCAATAATAATAATAAGCCCGAGGAATAGTATATAGTGTGCTCTTTCAGGCACACTCAATAATAAGCCCGAGGAATAGTATATAGTGTGCTCTTTCAGGCACACTCAATAATAATAAGCCCGAGGAATAATATATAGTGTGCTCTTTCAGGCACACTCAATAATAATAAGCGCGGGGAATAACATATAGTGTGCTCTTTCAGGCACACTCAACTAGAATATTTGTATTTCCTGCAGAAATACGGTGTGGATGCCCTCTGCCGAATTGCCCGATGCATCTGTGGAAGTCTGTATGAAAGATGGAATTGTGGGATATTTGGAAGGATTGTATGAATTTGTACAATAATGTAATAAAGTGTGAGATTACCTTATAAAAAAAGTTGTGATCTTTCTGTATTTGCAATATTTATGCCGTTCGTTTTGTTTATACTGCTAAATTTGCCATATTTAGAAGTTATTTATAGTTTTAACATGTATGTGGCGCCATCTGCTGGGTGTTGAGGTGTAGTGGGTCTAGAAAATCTTATGCAATGGCGCCATCTGCTGGGCCCTAATTAGAGCAGCGTGTGATTGCCACCATTGGGCCATCAGAAAATTATAGTACAAAATGTTTAATAACTTGTACAGTATGAATAGTAGAGCTGAACAGAATAAAAACACATGTATGTAAGTAAACAAACACACTAACAAAGTTAACAGTTTCGTGCTTAGCCGTGTTAAGCTGTGTAAAGCTAAGTGCTGAGTACGTTACCGGTCCATAAGGAAAATAGTTAATAGCGTTGATTTGCCGTTTGATCTGCCGGCGGTCCTGTGAGCCGGGCAGGAAAAGTTGTGATCCGGTGAAGTGTCCTAGCTCTGCGGTGTTGTTTGTTTACTCTGTCATTAGCAGCATGCTAACCATGCCGGTCGCTCCGTGTGTCGTCTTGTCGTCGCTCTTTACAATCAGCTGACAGTCTCTCTCGGTTAGCGGCTGCTAACGGGCCGGTTGCTCCGTGTTGTCTTTAAGTTACCGGCTCGGCTCGTTGTCGCTCGTTAATCAGCTGACAGTCTCTCTCGGTTAGCGGCTGCTAACGGGTCGGTTGCTCCGTGTTGTCTTTAAGTTACCGGCTCGGCTCGTTGTCGCTCGTTAATCAGCTGACAGACTCCGCTGCAGCGCGGTTTGTTTACACACTCGTTAGCGGTGCTAAGCGGGGAGGCTGAGGACAGACAGGCGCGTGTGTGTGTGTGTGAGTGACAGAGGGAGAGACGCAGACCGAGAGAAAACAGCTGCAAACGGCCAAACCGCTGTAAATATCGCTGAAACAACCAGACCATATGTAGTACGAGGCTTTCCTGATCGTTTCGCTGGCGTTTTGTGTGATTTTCGGCACAGGAAAAACTTTTCTCGCCTTGCAAGTAAACGGGTTTGTCTGCATGCCTGCAGAAAAATCGCTCCTTTTTTACCATTGGTGCTAATACGAGTGCTGCACGGACTAGCTGCTGCTCTGACGGTCACGACGCTGAAACGGTACGTCTCACAGCTTCAGTAGTGGTATCGCTGCTTACGTAATAAGTTTTCCTCCGTTTGAGTGGTAAATTATGTCTGTTGTGCGAAATGTGCGGACAGGAGAGGCTAGTATGTTTTATTTTTTGACGGACTTGTTAGCTCTTCCTTCGCTCTAGGTCTGACGTCACTCGCTGTAGCAGGCGCAATACACACCCATTGTAAACGCAGAGTTGGAGTAAAAACATGCTCAACTTTAGTGTTTAATTGTTTAAAAACGGTAAAAGAGTTTGTAAAGTTGATTACAAGGTTAATAGTTTAAGACCTTGTGTACAAGTAGAAATTTGAATGAAGTCTGTAGGACAAGTTATGCAGTAGTAGTTGTTGTTTAAAGTGTAGTGGGTCTGTTGAGAGATTTGAGGATTTCCCATTCATTCTTATGGTGGGGAAATTGTACAAAATGTTTAATAGTTTGTACAGTATGAATAGTAGAGATCTGTAAAGTAATAGCTCCATAGTCCTGAATGAGTGGCATGTGGTGATATAATTTTTATGTTTGTAGGACAAAATCTATGGGAGTAGTTAGGTGCCAAAAAACGTACCGAAGAAGAAAAATAACTAGAATATTTGTATTTCCTGCAGAAATACGGTGTGGATGCCCTCTGCCGAATTGCCCGATGCATCTGTGGAAGTCTGTATGAAAAGATGGAATTGTGGGATATTTGGAAGAATTGTATGAATTTGTACAATAATGTAATAAAGTGTGAGATTACCTTATAAAAAAAGTTGAGTGATCTTTCTGTATTTGCAATATTTATGACGTTTGTTCTGTTTATACTGCTGAATTTGCCATATTTAGACGTTATTTATAGTTTTAACATGTATGTGTCGCCATCTGCTGGGTGTTGAGGTGTAGTGGGTCTAGAAAATCATATGCAATGGCGCCATCTGCTGGGCCCTAATTAGAGCAGCGCGTGATTGCCACCATTGGGCCATCAGAAAATTATAGTACAAAATGTTTAATAACTTGTACAGTATGAATAGTAGAGCTGAACAGAATAAAAACACATGTATGTAACTAAACAAACACACTAACAAAGTTAACAGTTTCGTGCTTAGCCGTGTTAATCTGTGTAAAGCTAAGTGCTGAGTACATTACCGGTCCATAAGGAAAATAGTTAATAGCGTTGATTTGCCGTTTGATCTGCCGGCGGTCCTGTGAGCCGGGCAGGAAAAGTTGTGATCCGGTGAAGTGTCCGAACTCTGCAGTGTTGTTTGTTTACTCTGTCATTAGCAGCATGCTAACCATGCCGGTCGCTCCGTGTTGTCTTTAAGTTACCGGCTCGGCTCGTTGTCGCTCGTTAATCAGCTGACAGACTCCGCTGCAGCCCGGTTTGTTTACACACTCGTTAGCGGTGCTAAGCGGAGAGGCTGAGGACAGACAGGCGCGTGTGTGTGTGAGTGACAGAGGGAGAGACGCAGACCGAGAGAAAACAGCTGGAAACGGCAGAACGGACCCGACAGATAAAGACGTTTACCGGGCCAAACCGTTGTAAATATCACTGAAACGACTTGAACTGAAGGTAGCACGAGGCTTTCCTGATAGTTTCGCTGGCTTTTTGTGTGATTTTCGGCACAGGAAAAACTTTTCTCGCCTAGCAAAGAAACGGGTTTGTCTGCATGCCTGCAGAAAAATCGCTCCTTTTTAACATGGGTGCTAATAGCAGTGCTGCAGGGACTAGCTGGTGATCTGACGCTCTTGACGCGGAAACGGTAAGGCTGACAGCTCCATGAGTGGTATGAATGCGTAGGTAAGACGTTTTCCTCCGTTTTGAGTGGTAAATTATGTCTGTTGTGCGAAATGTGCGGACAGGAAAGGCTTGTATGTTTTATTTTTTGACGGACTTGTTAGCTCTTCCTTCGCTCTAGGTCTGACGTCACCCGCTGTAGCAGGTGCAATACACACCCATTGTAAACGCAGAGTCGGAGTAAAAACATGCTCAACTTTAGTGTTTAATTGTTTAAAAACGGTAAAAGATTTTGTAAAGTTGAGTACAAGGTTAATAGTTTAAGATCTTGTGTACAAGTAGAAATTTGAATGAAGTCTGTAGGACAAGTTATGCAGTAGTAGTTGTTGTTTAAAGTGTAGTGGGTCTGTTGAGGATTTCCCATTCATCCTTATGGTGGGAAAATTGTACAAAATGTTTAATAATTTGTACAGTATGAATAGTAGAGATCTGTAAAGTAATAGCCACCCTGTCCTGAATGGTGGCATCTGGTGGTATAATTTTCATGTTTGTATGATAGGATTTGTGGGAGCAGAAGCACGGCAAAAAACGTACGGAAGAGGAAAAATAAAAATAACTAGAAAACTGCATTTCCTGCGGAAAGTGCGGTGTGGGTGCCCTCTGCCGCCCGTTGCTGCATGTAATTCCCCCGTCTCTCTCTACCCACATTCCTGTCACTCTTCAGCTGTCTCTATACTATAAAGCTTGAAAAGGCCATTAAAGATATATCTTAAAAATGTGAAATGAGATGAAAAGAGTATAATGGTATAAGAAAGCGTGAAATTAGCTGAAAAAAGTGGAATGGTATAAGAAAGTGTGAAACTAGCTGAAAAAAGTAGAATGGTATAAGAAAGTGTGAAATTAACTGAAAAAAGTAGACTGGTATAACAAAGTGTGAAATTAGCTGAAAAAAGTAGAATGGTATAACAAAGTTTGAAATTAGCTGAAAAAAGTAGAATAGTATAAGAAAGTGTGAAATTAGCTGAAAAAAGTAGACTGGTATAACAAAGTGTGAAATTAGCTGAAAAAAGTAGAATGGTATAACAAAGTGTGAAATTAGCTGAAAAAAGTAGAATGGTATAACAAAGTTTGAAATTAGCTGAAAAAAGTAGAATGGTAACAAAGTTTGAAATTAGCTGAAAAAAGTAGAATGGTATAACAAAGTTTGAAATTAGCTGAAAAAAGTAGAATGGTAACAAAGTTTGAAATTAGCTGAAAAAAGTAGAATAGTATAAGAAAGTGTGAAATTAGCTGAAAAAAGTAGAATAGTATAAGAAAGTGTGAAATTAGCTGAAAAAAGTAGAATGGTAAAAGAAAGTGTGAAATTAGCTGAAAAAAGTAGAATGGTATAAGAAAGTGTGAAATTAGCTGAAAAAAGTAGAATGGTATAAGGAAGTGTGAAATTAGCTGAAAAAAGTAGAATAGTATAAGAAAGTGTGAAATGAGCTGAAAAAAGTAGAATGTTAACAAAGTTTGAAATTAGCTGAAAAAAGTAGAATAGTATAAGAAAGTGTGAAATTAGCTGAAAAAAGTAGAATAGTATAAGAAAGTGTGAAATTAGCTGAAAAAAGTAGAATGGTAAAAGAAAGTGTGAAATTAGCTGAAAAAAGTATAATGGTATAAGAAAGTGTGAAATTAGCTGAAAAAAGTAGAATGGTATAAGGAAGTGTGAAATTAGCTGAAAAAAGTAGAATAGTATAAGAAAGTGTGAAATGAGCTGAAAAAAATAGAATGGTAAAAGAAAGTGTGAAATGAGCTGAAAAAAGTAGAATGTTAACAAAGTTTGAAATTAGCTGAAAAAAGTAGAATAGTATAAGAAAGTGTGAAATTAGCTGAAAAAAGTAGAATAGTATAAGAAAGTGTGAAATTAGCTGAAAAAAGTAGAATGGTAAAAGAAAGTGTGAAATTAGCTGAAAAAAGTATAATGGTATAAGAAAGTGTGAAATTAGCTGAAAAAAGTAGAATGGTATAAGGAAGTGTGAAATTAGCTGAAAAAAGTAGAATAGTATAAGAAAGTGTGAAATGAGCTGAAAAAAATAGAATGGTAAAAGAAAGTGTGAAATTAGCTGAAAAAAGTATAATGGTATAAGGAAGTGTGAAATTAGCTGAAAAAAGTAGAATGGTATAAGAAAGTGTGAAATTAGCTGAAAAAAGTAGAATGGTATAAGAAAGTGTGAAATGAGCTGAAAAAAATAGAATGGTAAAAGAAAGTGTGAAATTAGCTGAAAAAAGTATAATGGTATAAGGAAGTGTGAAATTAGCTGAAAAAAGTAGAATGGTATAAGAAAGTGTGAAATTAGCTGAAAAAAGTAGAATGGTATAAGAAAGTGTGAAATTAGCTGAAAAAAGTAGAATAGTATAAGAAAGTATAGTATAAATATTTTGAAGGTACTCTTATTTTGAAAGCCTTTTGTCTCTGTGTGTCTGTCTGAGTATGTGTGTGTGTGTGTGTGTGTGTGTGTGTTTGTGTGTGTGGGGGGGTCTGTCTGTCTTTCTGTCTGTCTGTGTCTGCGAGAGAGAAGGATAAAATGGCAGACATTAAAAATGTAGCCTTGATAGTCATTGATTATATGAAAGACAGTGAAAATAGCCCCTCCCCCTCTCCTCCCTCAGACAGGCGTGAGGTTGCCAAGCAACCAGGGCCAACTGCCGCAGAGCAGTTATGTGCACCTGTTAGAATGTCAGTTGGAAATGCCCAGAGAGAGAGAGAAAATGCTGAAACTGCCCATCGAACAAGACGGTGTGGTGGCCAAACCGTTTGGCCTATCATTGAACCGACTTCACTGTGAGCATCCTGAGCTCTTCCTGATCATCTACATATATATTTTAGGTAAAAATTGTATAAACTTTGGCCTTGGGAGTCATAGAAAGAACAGGTGCTCCCTGCTCCTTTTGGAAATTTCTCCTCTCCCGTTAACATGGGAGTAGATGCGGCCGTGGGTTGGTGTTGCTGCCGCATCTTTGTGTCTCACGCCAAAACTATAAAGCCGACAGCTTCAGCAGTGTTATCACTGCGACCACCACAAATTTTCCTACGTTTGTAGCTATAAATTATTTCTGTAGCGCGACATTTGCGGCCTCGAGCGCAGTTTACAAATTTTTTTTTTTGACGAATTTCTCTCTCCCTCTGCCCTCTAGCGATGACATCACCCACTCTAGGTCTGGGACATTCTACCAATACACACCCATTATAAACGCAGAATTTGAGTAAAAACCTGCTCAACTTTGAGCCTTGATAGTTTAAAAACGGTAAAAGATTTTAAAAGAGTTAAATACGAGTTTAATAGTTTAAGATCTTGTGTACAATTTGTAATTTGAATGAAGTCTGTAGTAGTAGTAGAAGTAGTTTAAAAAGTAGAATGTTTGTAGAAGGTTTGTAGAAAGATTTGAAGTTTGTACAATGCATTTCAAATGGTAAAATTTTTGTAGAAAAAGTTGAATAATTTGTAAAATATTAATAGTAGAAATGTGAAAAGTAATAGCCATCATGTCCTAAATGAGCTGAATCTAGTGATATAGGTTTTATTTTTGTAGGACAAAATTTGTGGGACTAGTTAAGCGGCGAAAAACGTACGGAAGAAAAATAATAAAGATTTGAAGAACAATAGTGTGGTCGCCCTCTGGGCACCCACACCAATAATAACTAGAAAACTGCATTTCCTGCGGAAAGTGCGGTGTGGGTGCCCTCTGCCGCCCGTTGCTGCATGTCATTCCCCCGTCTCTCTCTCCCCACATTCCTGTCACTCTTCAGCTGTCTCTATACTATAAAGCTTGAAAAGGCCATAAAAGATATATCTTAAAAATGTGAAATGAGCTGAAAAGAGTAGAATGGTATAAGAAAGTGTGAAATTAGCTGAAAAAAGTATAATGGTAAAAGAAAGTGTGAAATTAGCTGAAAAAAGTATAATGGTATAAGAAAGTGTGAAATTAGCTGAAAAAAGTATAATGGTATAAGAAAGTGTGAAACTAGCTGAAAAAAGTGGAATGGTATAAGAAAGTGTGAAATTAGCTGAAAAAAGTAGAATGGTATAAGAAAGTGTGAAATTAGCTGAAAAAAGTAGAATGTATAACAAAGTGTGAAATTAGCTGAAAAAAGTAGAATAGTATAAGAAAGTATAGTATAAATATTTTGAAGGTACTCTTATTTTTGAAAGCCTTTTGTCTTGTCTCTGTGTGTCTGTCTGAGTATGTGTGTGTGTGTGTGTGTGTGTGTTTGTGTGTGTGTCTGAGTATGTGTGTGGGGGGTGTCTGTCTGTCTTTCTGTCTGTCTGTGTTTGTGTCTGCGAGAGAGAAGGATAAAATGGCAGACATTAAAAATGTAGCCTTGATAGTCATTGATTATATAAAAGACAGTGAAAATAGCCCCCCCCCTCTCCTCCCTCAGACAGGCTTGAGGTTGCCAAGCAACCAGGGCCAACTGCCGCAGAGCAGTTAGGTGCACCTGTTAGAATGTCAGTTGGAAATGCCCAGAGAGAGAGAGAAAATGCTGGAAACCGCCTGTCGAACAAGACGGTGTGGTGGCCAAACCGTTTGGCCTATCATTGAACCGACTTCACTGTGAGCATCCTGAGCTCTTCCTGATCATCTACATATATATTTTAGGCGAAAATTGTATAAACTTTGGCCTCGGGAGTCATAGAAAGAACAGGTGCTCCCTGCTTCTTTTGGAAATTTCTCCTCTCCCGTTAACATGGGAGTAGATGCGGCCGTGGGTTGGTGTTGCTGCCGCATCTTTGTGTCTCACGCCAAAACTATAAAGCCGACAGCTTCAGCAGTGTTATCACTGCGACCACCACAAATTTTCCTACGTTTGTAGCTATAAATTATTTCTGTAGCGCGACATTTGCGGCCTCGAGCGCAGTTTACAAATTTTCTTTTTGACGAATTTCTCTCTCCCTCTGCCCTCTAGCGATGACATCACCCACTCTAGGTCTGGGACATTCTACCAATACACACCCATTATAAACGCAGAATTTGAGTAAAACCTGCTCAACTTTGAGCCTTGATAGTTTAAAAACGGTAAAAGATTTTAAAAAGAGTTAAATACGAGTTTAATAGTTTAAGATCTTGTGTACAATTTGTAATTTGAATGAAGTCTGTAGTAGTAGTAGAAGTAGTTTAAAAAGTAGAATGTTTGTAGAAGGTTTGTAGAAAGATTTGAAGTTAGTACAATGCATTTCAAATGGTACAAAAAATTGTAGAAAAAGTTGAATAATTTGAAAATTATTAATAGTAGAAATGTGAAAAGTAATAGCCATCATGTCCTAAATGAGCTGAATCTAGTGATATAAGTTTTATTTTTGTAGGACAAAATTTGTAGGAGTAGTTATGCGGCGAAAAACGTACGGAAGAAAAATAATAATAAAGATTTGAAGAACAATAGTGTGGTCGCCCTCTGGGCACCCACACCAATAACTAGAAAACTGCATTTCCTGCGGAAAGTGCGGTGTGGGTGCCCTCTGCCGCCCGTTGCTGCCCGTTGCTGCCCGTTGCTGCATGTCATTTCCCCGTCTCTCTCTCCCCACATTTCTGTCACTCTTCAGCTGTCTCTATACTATAAAGCTTGAAAAGGCCATAAAAGATATATCTTAAAATTGTGAAATTAGCTGAAAAAAGTAGAATGGTATAACAAAGTGTAAAATTAGCTGAAAAAAGTACAATAATATAATAAAGTGTGAAATTAGCTGAAAAAAGTAGAATGGTATAACAAAGTGTAAAATTAGCTGAAAAAGTACAATAATATAACAAAGTGTGAAATTAGCTGAAAAAAAGTAGAATGGTATAAGAAAGTGTGAAATTAGCTGAAAAAAGTAGAATAGTATAAGAAAGTGTGAAATTAGCTGAAAAAAGTAGAATAGCATAAGGAAGTGTGAAATTAGCTGAAAAAAGTACAATAGTATAAGAAAGTGTGAAATTAGCTGAAAAAAGTAGAATAGTATAAGAAAGTGTGAAATTAGCTGAAAAAAGTAGAATGGTATAACAAAATGTGAAATTAGCTGAAAAAAGTAGAATGGTATAAGAAAGTGTGAAATTAGCTGAAAAAAGTAGAATGGTATAAGAAAGTGTAAAATTAGCTGAAAAAAGTAGACTGGTATAACAAAGTAGCTGAAAAAGTAGAATGGTATAAGGATGTATAGTATAAATATTTGTTGAAGGTTTGTAGAAAGATTTGAAGTTTGTACAATTTATTTAAATGGGATAAAATTGTAGAAAAAGTTGAATATGTAAAATATGAATAGTAGAAATTACTAAAATAATTGTAGTAATGTCCTAAATGAGCTGAATCTAGTGATATAATTTTTATTTCTGTAGTACAAAATCTGTGTCCGTTAAGGAGAGAGTTTTACAAAGTCTTTTATTTTGAAGGGACTCTTATTTTGAAGGGACTCTTATTTTGAAAGCCTTTGATCTGTCTGTCTGTCTGTCTGTCAAAGAGAGTTTTTCAAAGTCTTTTATTTTGAAGGGACTCTTATTTTGAAAGCCTTTTGTCTTGTCTGTGTGTGTGTGTGTGTGTGTGTGTGTGTGTGTGTGTCTGCGAGAGAGAAGGATAAAATGGCCGACATTAAAAATGTAGCCTTGATAGTCATTGATTAAGATAGCCCCTCCCCCCCTCTCCTCCTTCAGACAGGCTTGAGGTTGCCAAGCAACCAGGGCCAACTGCCCTAATCAGCAGAGCAGTTAGGTGCACCTGTTAGAATGTCAGTTGGCAATGCCCAGAGAGACACACAGAGAAAATCTTCAAATGAACTCCCTCGAAGAGGTGGCAAAAAATGCCATAAGGTGTGCCACAAACCAAAATCCGAAAGTACCATCAGTAAGCTTGTCTCGTGGACCATGTCTGGGCAGATTTTCAGGCGAAAATTGGATAAACTTTGGCCTTCGTGGTGATACAAAGAACAGGTGCTCCCTGCTCCTTTTGGAAATTTCTCCTCTCCCGTTAACATGGGAGGAGATGGGGCCGTGGATCGGTGTTGCTGCCGCATCTTTGTGTCTCACGCCAAAACTATAAAGCCGACAGCTTCAGCAGTGTTATCACTGCGACCACCACAAATTTTCCTACATTTCTAGCTATAAAATTATTTCTGTAGAGAGACATTTGTGGCCTCAATCGCAGTTTACAATTTTTTTTTTTTTTGACGAATTTCTCTCTCTCTCTGCCCTCTAGCGATGACATCACCCACTCTAGGTCTGGGACATTCTACCAATACACACCCATTATAAACGCAGAATTTGAGTAAAAACCTGCTCAACTTTGAGCCTTGATAGTTTAAAAACGGTAAAAGATTTTAAAAAGAGTTAAATACGAGTTTAATAGTTTAAGATCTTGTGTACAATTTGAAATTTGAATGAAGTCTGTAGTAGTAGTAGAAGTAGTTTAAAAGGTAGAATGTTTGTGGAAGGTTTGTAGAAAGATTTGAAGTTAGTACAATGCATTTCAAATGGTACAAAAAATTGTAGAAAAAGTTGAATAATTTGAAAATTATTAATAGTAGAAATGTGAAAAGTAATAGCCATCATGTCCTAAATGAGCTGAATCTAGTGATATAAGTTTTATTTTTGTAGGACAAAATTTGTAGGAGTAGTTATGCGGCGAAAAACGTACGGAAGAAAAATAATAATAAAGATTTGAAGAACAATAGTGTGGTCGCCCTCTGGGCACCCACACCAATAACTAGAAAACTGCATTTCCTGCGGAAAGTGCGGTGTGGGTGCCCTCTGCCGCCCGTTGCTGCCCGTTGCTGCCCGTTGCTGCATGTCATTTCCCCGTCTCTCTCTCCCCACATTTCTGTCACTCTTCAGCTGTCTCTATACTATAAAGCTTGAAAAGGCCATAAAAGATATATCTTAAAATTGTGAAATTAGCTGAAAAAAGTAGAATGGTATAACAAAGTGTAAAATTAGCTGAAAAAAGTACAATAATATAATAAAGTGTGAAATTAGCTGAAAAAAAGTAGAATGGTATAACAAAGTGTAAAATTAGCTGAAAAAGTACAATAATATAACAAAGTGTGAAATTAGCTGAAAAAAAGTAGAATGGTATAAGAAAGTGTGAAATTAGCTGAAAAAAGTAGAATAGTATAAGAAAGTGTGAAATTAGCTGAAAAAAGTAGAATAGCATAAGGAAGTGTGAAATTAGCTGAAAAAAGTACAATAGTATAAGAAAGTGTGAAATTAGCTGAAAAAAGTAGAATAGTATAAGAAAGTGTGAAATTAGCTGAAAAAAGTACAATAGTATAAGAAAGTGTGAAATTAGCTGAAAAAAGTAGAATAGCATAAGGAAGTGTGAAATTAGCTGAAAAAAGTAGAATAGCATAAGGAAGTGTGAAATTAGCTGAAAAAAGTACAATGGTATAAGAAAGTGTGAAATTAGCTGAAAAAAGTAGAATGGTATAACAAAATGTGAAATTAGCTGAAAAAAGTAGAATGGTATAAGAAAGTGTGAAATTAGCTGAAAAAAGTAGAATGGTATAAGAAAGTGTAAAATTAGCTGAAAAAAGTAGACTGGTATAACAAAGTAGCTGAAAAAGTAGAATGGTATAAGGATGTATAGTATAAATATTTGTTGAAGGTTTGTAGAAAGATTTGAAGTTTGTACAATTTATTTAAATGGGATAAAATTGTAGAAAAAGTTGAATATGTAAAATATGAATAGTAGAAATTACTAAAATAATTGTAGTAATGTCCTAAATGAGCTGAATCTAGTGATATAATTTTTATTTCTGTAGTACAAAATCTGTGTCCGTTAAGGAGAGAGTTTTACAAAGTCTTTTATTTTGAAGGGACTCTTATTTTGAAAGCCTTTGATCTGTCTGTCTGTCTGTCTGTCAAAGAGAGTTTTTCAAAGTCTTTTATTTTGAAGGGACTCTTATTTTGAAAGCCTTTTGTCTTGTCTGTGTGTGTCTGTGTGTGTGTGTGTGTGTGTGTGTGTGCGAGAGAGAAGGATAAAATGGCCGACATTAAAAATGTAGCCTTGATAGTCATTGATTAAGATAGCCCCTCCCCCCTCTCCTCCTTCAGACAGGCTTGAGGTTGCCAAGCAACCAGGGCCAACTGCCCTAATCAGCAGAGCAGTTAGGTGCACCTGTTAGAATGTCAGTTGGCAATGCCCAGAGAGACACACAGAGAAAATCTTCAAATGAACTCCCTCGAAGAGGTGGCAAAAAATGCCATAAGGTGTGCCACAAACCAAAATCCGAAAGTACCATCAGTAAGCTCGTCTCGTGGACCATGTCTGGGCAGATTTTCAGGCGAAAATTGGATAAACTTTGGCCTTCGTGGTGATACAAAGAACAGGTGCTCCCTGCTCCTTTTGGAAATTTCTCCTCTCCCGTTAACATGGGAGGAGATGGGGCCGTGGATCGGTGTTGCTGCCGCATCTTTGTGTCTCACGCCAAAACTATAAAGCCGACAGCTTCAGCAGTGTTATCACTGCGACCACCACAAATTTTCCTACATTTCTAGCTATAAAATTATTTCTGTAGAGAGACATTTGTGGCCTCAATCGCAGTTTACAATTTTTTTTTTTTGACGAATTTCTCTCTCTCTCTGCCCTCTAGCGATGACATCACCCACTCTAGGTCTGGGACATTCTACCAATACACACCCATTATAAACGCAGAATTTGAGTAAAAACCTGCTCAACTTTGAGCCTTGATAGTTTAAAAACGGTAAAAGATTTTAAAAAGAGTTAAATACGAGTTTAATAGTTTAAGATCTTGTGTACAATTTGAAATTTGAATGAAGTCTGTAGTAGTAGTAGAAGTAGTTTAAAAGGTAGAATGTTTGTGGAAGGTTTGTAGAAAGATTTGAAGTTAGTACAATGCATTTCAAATGGTACAAAAAATTGTAGAAAAAGTTGAATAATTTGAAAATTATTAATAGTAGAAATGTGAAAAGTAATAGCCATCATGTCCTAAATGAGCTGAATCTAGTGATATAAGTTTTATTTTTGTAGGACAAAATTTGTAGGAGTAGTTATGCGGCGAAAAACGTACGGAAGAAAAATAATAATAATAAAGATTTGAATAACAATAGTGTGGTCGCCCTCTGGGCACCCACACCAACTAGAAAAATTTCTAAAGAAATTTTGAGTGTGCCTGACTCTGGCCCCGTCGCCCCCATACATTATTATTGACACTGCTCAGCAAATTCAGTATTAATACAACAAGCTGTGTGAGTGAAAACAGCCCCTCCCCCTCTGCTCCCTCAGGCAGGAGGTTGCCAAGCAACCAGGGCCAACTGCCGGGCCCTAATCAGCAGAGCAGTTAGGTGCACCTGTTAGAATGTCAGTTGGAAATGCCCAGAGAGAGAGAGAGAAAATGCTGAAAGTCACCCCTCGAACAGAAAGGACTCCTGACCAAACCGTTGCTCCAATCACTGAACCGACTTTACAGTGAGCATGCTGAGCCCTTCCTGAACGTCTAGATAACAGTTTTGTGTGATAACATGAAGAAATGTGCCTCTATGAGTGATTCAAAGAAAGGTTACTTCTGCTCTCCTCCAGAAATTTTCCCGCTTTTTTAACATGGCAGTCTATGGGGCTGTGGATGGGTGTTGCTGGCGCATCTTTGTGTGTGACGCCAAAACTATACAGCCGACAGCTTCAGCAGTGTTATCACTGCGACCACCACAAATTTTCCTACGTTTCTATGTATAAATTATTTCTGTAGTGTGACATTTGAGGCTTTGAGCGCAGTTTACAAATTTATTTTTCGACGAATTTCTCTCTCCCTCTGCCCTCTAGCGATGATGTCACCAACTGTAGCTCGCGAACATTCTACCAATACACACCCATTCATTTTTTGGCGTGGTTTTTGGCGATTTTTAGGCAAACTGTTTGGTGAAACCCTTAGAAAAGTCATAGCATACCGATCCCGGCCGAGCCGGTCGATTTGACACCTTTTTTGTGTATGTGCGACCAAAACTCTGGGAGGAGTAGTCGACCGAAAAACGTACGGAAGAATAATAATAATAACTAGGAAAATTTCTAAAGAAATTTTGAGTGTGCCTGACTCTGGCCCCGTCGAGCCCTACATTAAATAGCTGTCAGCGTGTGTATGCGCGTGTGTGTGTGTTTTGTCTGTTAATTTAGAGAGTTTTCCAAAGTCTTTTATTTTGAAGGGACTCTTCTTTTGAAAGAATTTTGTCTAGTGTGTGTGTCTGTGTGTCTGTGTCTGTCTGTCTGTCTGTCTGTGTCTCCCTCTATCCATCTATCTGTCTGTGTTTATCTCTGAGAGAGAAGGATAAAATGGCCGACATTCAAACTGTATTATTGACAGTCATTGTTATTCAATAGTAGTTGTAGTTCAATCAAGTTAATCACAGTCAGGCTTGTGGGGGGCAGTTAAGGAGAAAGTTTTACAGTCTTTTATTTTGAAGAAACTCTTATTTTGAAAGTCTTGTTGTGTGTGTGTGTGTGTGTGTTTTGCCTGTTGAGGAGAGAGTTTTCTAAAATATTTTGTTTTGAAGGGACTCTTATTTTGAAAGTCTGTGTGTCTCTCTATCTATGTCTGTGTATGTGTCTGCGACAGAGAAGGATAAAATGGCCGACATTAAAAATGTAGCCCTGATAGTCATTGATATTATAAAGACAGTGAAAACAGCCCCTCCCCCCTCTGCTCCCTGTCTGTGTCTGTGAGAGGGGCCAGGTGGAGCCCACCAATCAGAGCAGAGCAATCAACCGCAGCTGCTGTATGAGATTAAACAGTGCTGAGAGAGAGAAAAACGTCTGAAAGCCACCCCTCGAACAGAAAGGACTCCTGACCAAACCGTTGCTCCAATCTCTGAACCGACTTTACTGTGAGCATGCTGAGCCCTTCCCGAACGTCTAGAGACCTGTTTTGTGTGATTGTCAGGAAGAAATGTCCCCTTTAGAGCGATTCAAAGAAATGTCACTTCTGCTTTCCTCCAGAAAATTTCCCGCTTTTTTAACATGGCAGTCTATGGGGCTGTGGATGGGTGTTGCTGCCGCATCTTTGCGTGTGACGCCAAAACTATAAAGCTGACAGCTTCAGCAGTGTTATCACTGCGACCACCACAAATTTTCCTACGTTTCTATGTATAAATTATTTCTGTAGAGTGAAATTTGCGGCCTCAAGCGCAGTTTACAAATTTTTTTTTCGAGGAATTTCTTTCTCCCTCTGCCCTCTAGCGATGATGTCACCAACTGTAGCTCGCGAACATTCTACCAATACACACCCATTCATTTTTTGGCGTGGTTTTTGGCGATTTTTGGCAAAACCGTTCAGTGAAACCCTTAGAAAAGTCATAGCATACCGATCCCGGCCGAGCCAGTCGATTTGACACCTTTTTTGTGTATGTGCGACCAAAACTCTGGGAGGAGTAGTCGACCGAAAAACGTACGGAAGAATAATAATAATAATAAGAACTAGAAAAATTTCTAAAGAAATTTTGAGTGTGCCTGACTCTGGCCCCGTCGAGCCCTACATTAAATAGCTGTCAGCGTGTGTATGCGCGTGTGTGTGTGTTTTGTCTGTTAATTAGAGGGTTTTCCAAAGTCTTTTATTTTGAAGGGACTCTTATTTTGAAAGAATTTTGTCTAGTGTGTGTGTCTGTGTGTCTGTGTGTGTCTCCCTCTATCCATCTATCTGTCTGTGTTTATCTCTGTGAGAGAGAAGGATAAAATGGCCGACATTCAAACTGTATCATTGACAGTCATTGTTATTATACAGAGAGTTCAATCAAGTTAATCACAGTCAGGCTTGTGGGGGGCAGTTAAGGAGAAAGTTTTACAGTCTTTCATTTTGAAGGAACTCTTATTTTGAAAGTCTTGTTGTGTGTGTGTGTATGTTTGTGTGTGTGTGCGTGTGTGTTTTGCCTGTTGAGGAGAGAGTTTTCTGAAATATTTTATTTTGAAGGGACTCTTATTTTGAAAGTCTGTGTGTCTTTCTATCTATGTCTGTGTATGTGTCTGCGACAGAGAAGGACAAAATGGCCGACATTAAAAATGTAGCCCTGATAGTCATTGATATTATAAAGACAGTGAAAACAGCCCCTCCCCCCTCTGCTCCCTGTCTGTGTCTGTGAGAGGGGCCAGGTGGAGCCCAACAATCAGAGCAGAGCAATCAACCGCAGCTGCTGTGTGAGATTAAACAGTGCTGAGAGAGAGAAAAACGTCTGAAAGCCACCCCTCGAACAGAAAGGACTCCTGACCAAACCGTTGCTCCAATCTCTGAACCGACTTTACTGTGAGCATGCTGAGCCCTTCCCGAACGTCTAGAGACCTGTTTTGTGTGATTGTCAGGAAGAAATGTCCCCTTTAGAGCGATTCAAAGAAATGTTACTTCTGCTTTCCTCCAGAAAATTTCCCGCTTTTTTAACATGGCAGTCTATGGGGCTGTGGATGGGTGTTGCTGCCGCATCTTTGCGTGTGACGCCAAAACTATAAAGCTGACAGCTTCAGCAGTGTTATCACTGCGACCACCACAAATTTTCCTACGTTTCTATGTATAAATTATTTCTGTAGAGTGAAATTTGCGGCCTCAAGCGCAGTTTACAAATTTTTTTTTTTGAGGAATTTCTTTCTCCCTCTGCCCTCTAGCGATGATGTCACCAACTGTAGCTCGCGAACATTCTACCAATACACACCCATTCATTTTTTGGCGTGGTTTTTGGCGATTTTTGGCAAAACCGTTTGCCGAAACGCTTAGAAAAGTCATAGCACACCATTCCCGATCAAGCCGCACGTTTTGATACCACTTTTGTGTATGTGCGACCAAAACTGCGGGACAAGAAGCGAACCGAAAAATGACACGGAAGAAACGGAAGAATAATAATAAGCCCGAGGAATAGTATATAGTGTGCTCTTTCAGGCACACTCAATAATAAGTATGGGGAATAGTATATAGTGTGCTCTTTCAGGCACACTCAATAATAAGAACTAGAAAAATTTCTAAAGAAATTTTGAGTGTGCCTGACTCTGGCCCCGTCGCCCCAATACATTATTATTGACACTGCTCAGCAAATTCAGTATTAATACAACAAGCTGTGTGAGTGAAAACAGCCCCTCCCCCCTCTGCTCCCTCAGGCAGGAGGTTGCCAAGCAACCAGGGCCAACTGCCGGGCCCTAATCAGCAGAGCAGTTAGGTGCACCTGTTAGAATGTCAGTTGGAAATGCCCAGAGAGAGAGACAAAATGCTGAAAGTCACCCGTCGAACAGAAAGGACTCCTGACCAAACCGTTGCTCCAATCACTGAACCGACTTTACAGTGAGCATGCTGAGCCCTTCCTGAACGTCTAGATAACAGTTTTGTGTGATAACATGAAGAAATGTGCCTCTATGAGTGATTCAAAGAAAGGTTACTTCTGCTCTCCTCCAGAAATTTTCCCGCTTTTTAACATGGCAGTCTATGGGGCTGTGGATGGGTGTTGCTGGCGCATCTTTGTGTGTGACGCCAAAACTATACAGCCGACAGCTTCAGCAGTGTTATCACTGCGACCACCACAAATTTTCCTACGTTTCTATGTATAAATTATTTCTGTAGTGTGACATTTGCGGCTTTGAGCGCAGTTTACAAATTTATTTTTCGACGAATTTCTCTCTCCCTCTGCCCTCTAGCGATGATGTCACCAACTGTAGCTTGCGAACATTCTACCAATGCACACCCATTCATTTTTTGGCGTGGTTTTTGGCGATTTTTGGCAAAACCGTTTGGTGAAACCCTTAGAAAAGACATAGCATACCGATCCCGGCCGAGCCGGTCGATTTGACACCTTTTTTGTGTATGTGCGACCAAAACTCTGGGAGGGAGTAGTCGACCGAAAAACGTACGGAAGAATAATAATAATAACTAGAAAAATTTCTAAAGAAATTTTGAGTGTGCCTGACTCTGGCCCCGTCGAGCCCTACATTAAATAGCTGTCAGCGTGTGTATGCGGGCGCCTGTGTGTTTTGTCTGTTAAGGAGAGAGTTTTCCAAAGTCTTTTATTTTGAAGGGACTCTTATTTTGAAAGAATTTTGTCTAGTGTGTGTCTGTGTGTCTGTGTCTGTGTGTCTGTGTGTCTGTGTCTCCCTCTATCCATCTATCTGTCTGTGTTTATCTCTGAGAGAGAAGGATAAAATGGCCGACATTCAAACTGTATTATTGACAGTCATTGTTATTATACAGAGAGTTCAATCAAGTTAATCACAGTCAGGCTTGTGGGGGGCAGTTAAGGAGAAAGTTTTACAGTCTTTTATTTTGAAGGAACTCTTATTTTGAAAGTCTTGTTGTGTGTGTGTGTGTGTGTGTGTGATGTTTGTGTGTGTGTGGCGTGCGTGTTTTGCCTGTTGAGGAGAGAGTTTTCTAAAATATTTTGTTTTGAAGGGACTCTTATTTTGAAAGTCTGTGTGTCTCTCTATCTATGTCTGTGTTTGTGTCTGCGACAGAGAAGGATAAAATGGCCGACATTAAAAATGTAGCCCTGATAGTCATTGATATTATAAAGACAGTGAAAACAGCCCCTCCCCCCTCTGCTCCCTGTCTGTGTCTGTGAGAGGGGCCAGGTGGAGCCCACCAATCAGAGCAGAGCAATCAACCGCAGCTGCTGTGTGAGATTAAACAGTGCTGAGAGAGAGAAAAACGTCTGAAAGCCACCCCTCGAACAGAAAGGACTTCTGACCAAACCGTTGCTCCAATCTCTGAACCGACTTTACTGTGAGCATGCTGAGCCCTTCCCGAACGTCTAGAGACCTGTTTTGTGTGGTTACCAGGAAGAAATGTCCCCTTTAGAGCGATTCAAAGAAATGTTACTTCTGCTTTCCTCCAGAAAATTTTCCTGCTTTTTTAACATGGCAGTCTATGGGGCTGTGGATGGGTGTTGCTGCCGCATCTTTGCGTGTGATGCCAAAACTATAAAGCTGACAGCTTCAGCAGTGTTATCACTGCGACCACCACAAATTTTCCTACGTTTCTATGTATAAATTATTTCTGTAGAGTGAAATTTGCGGCCTCAAGCGCAGTTTACAAATTTTTTTTTTCGAGGAATTTCTTTCTCCCTCTGCCCTCTAGCGATGATGTCACCAACTGTAGCTCGCGAACATTCTACCAATACACACCCATTCATTTTTTGGCGTGGTTTTTGGCGATTTTTGGCAAAACCGTTTGCCGAAACGCTTAGAAAAGTCATAGCACACCATTCCCGATCAAGCCGCACGTTTTGATACCACTTTTGTGTATGTGCGACCAAAACTGCGGGACAAGAAGCGAACCGAAAAATGACACGGAAGAAACGGAAGAATAATAATAAGCCCGAGGAATAGTATATAGTGTGCTCTTTCAGGCACACTCAACTAGGAAAATTTCTAAAGAAATTTTGAGTGTGCCTGACTCTGGCCCCGTCGAGCCCTACATTAAATAGCTGTCAGCGTGTGTATGCGCGTGTGTGTGTGTTTTGTCTGTTAATTAGAGAGTTTTCCAAAGTCTTTTATTTTGAAGGGACTCTTCTTTTGAAAGAATTTTGTCTAGTGTGTGTGTCTGTGTGTCTGTGTCTGTCTGTCTGTCTGTCTGTGTCTCCCTCTATCCATCTATCTGTCTGTGTTTATCTCTGAGAGAGAAGGATAAAATGGCCGACATTCAAACTGTATTATTGACAGTCATTGTTATTATACAGAGAGTTCAATCAAGTTAATCACAGTCAGGCTTGTGGGGGGCAGTTAAGGAGAAAGTTTTACAGTCTTTTATTTTGAAGGAACTCTTATTTTGAAAGTCTTGTTGTGTGTGTGTGTGTGTGTGTGTGTGTATGTTTGTGTGTGTCTGCGTGTGTGTTTTGCCTGTTGAGGAGAGAGTTTTCTAAAATATTTTGTTTTGAAGGGACTCTTATTTTGAAAGTCTGTGTGTCTCTCTATCTATGTCTGTGTATGTGTCTGCGACAGAGAAGGATAAAATGGCCGACATTAAAAATGTAGCCCTGATAGTCATTGATATTATAAAGACAGTGAAAACAGCCCCTCCCCCCTCTGCTCCCTGTCTGTGTCTGTGAGAGGGGCCAGGTGGAGCCCACCAATCAGAGCAGAGCAATCAACCGCAGCTGCTGTATGAGATTAAACAGTGCTGAGAGAGAGAAAAACGTCTGAAAGCCACCCCTCGAACAGAAAGGACTCCTGACCAAACCGTTGCTCCAATCTCTGAACCGACTTTACTGTGAGCATGCTGAGCCCTTCCCGAACGTCTAGAGACCTGTTTTGTGTGATTACCATGAAGAAATGTCCCCTTTACAGCGATTCAAAGAAATGTTACTTCTGCTTTCCTCCAGAAATTTTCCCGCTTTTTTAACATGGCAGTCTATGGGGCTGTGGATGGGTGTTGCTGCCGCATCTTTGCGTGTGACGCCAAAACTATAAAGGTGACAGCTTCAGCAGTGTTATCACTGCGACCACCACAAATTTTCCTACGTTTCTATGTATAAATTATTTCTGTAGAGTGAAATTTGCGGCCTCAAGCGCAGTTTACAAATTTTTTTTTTCGAGGAATTTCTTTCTCCCTCTGCCCTCTAGCGATGATGTCACCAACTGTAGCTCGCGAACATTCTACCAATACACACCCATTCATTTTTTTGGCGTGGTTTTTGGCGATTTTTGGCAAAACCGTTCAGTGAAACCCTTAGAAAAGTCATAGCATACCGATCCCGGCCGAGCCGGTCGATTTGACACCTTTTTTTGTGTTAGTGCGACCAAAACTCTGGGAGGAGTAGTCGACCGAAAAAACGTACGGAAGAATAATAATAATAAGAACTAGAAAAATTTCTAAAGAAATTTTGAGTGTGCCTGACTCTGGCCCCGTCGAGCCCTACATTAAATAGCTGTCAGCGTGTGTATGCGCGTGTGTGTGTGTTTTGTCTGTTAATTAGAGAGTTTTCCAAAGTCTTTTATTTTGAAGGGACTCTTATTTTGAAAGAATTTTGTCTAGTGTGTGTGTCTGTGTGTCTGTGTCTGTCTGTCTGTCTGTCTGTGTCTCCCTCTATCCATCTATCTGTCTGTGTTTATCTCTGAGAGAGAAGGATAAAATGGCCGACATTCAAACTGTATTATTGACAGTCATTGTTATTATACAGAGAGTTCAATCAAGTTAATCACAGTCAGGCTTGTGGGGGGCAGTTAAGGAGAAAGTTTTACAGTCTTTTATTTTGAAGGAACTCTTATTTTGAAAGTCTTGTTGTGTGTGTGTGTGTGTGTGTGTGTGTGTGTGTATGTTTGTGTGTGTGTGTGCGTGCGTGTTTTGCCTGTTGAGGAGAGAGTTTTCTAAAATATTTTGTTTTGAAGGGACTCTTATTTTGAAAGTCTGTGTGTCTCTCTATCTATGTCTGTGTATGTGTCTGCGACAGAGAAGGATAAAATGGCCGACATTAAAAATGTAGCCCTGATAGTCATTGATATTATAAAGACAGTGAAAACAGCCCCTCCCCCCTCTGCTCCCTGTCTGTGTCTGTGAGAGGGGCCAGGTGGAGCCCACCAATCAGAGCAGAGCAATCAACCGCAGCTGCTGTGTGAGATTAAACAGTGCTGAGAGAGAGAAAAACGTCTGAAAGCCACCCCTCGAACAGAAAGGACTCCTGACCAAACCGTTGCTCCAATCTCTGAACCGACTTTACTGTGAGCATGCTGAGCCCTTCCCGAACGTCTAGAGACCTGTTTTGTGTGATTACCAGGAAGAAATGTCCCCTTTACAGCGATTCAAAGAAATGTTACTTCTGCTTTCCTCCAGAAATTTTCCCGCTTTTTTAACATGGCAGTCTATGGGGCTGTGGATGGGTGTTGCTGCCGCATCTTTGCGTGTGACGCCAAAACTATAAAGGTGACAGCTTCAGCAGTGTTATCACTGCGACCACCACAAATTTTCCTACGTTTCTATGTATAAATTATTTCTGTAGAGTGAAATTTGCGGCCTCAAGCGCAGTTTACAAATTTTTTTTCGAGGAATTTCTTTCTCCCTCTGCCCTCTAGCGATGATGTCACCAACTGTAGCTCGCGAACATTCTACCAATACACACCCATTCATTTTTTGGCGTGGTTTTTGGCGATTTTTAGGCAAACCGTTTGCCGAAACCCTTAGAAAAGTCATAGCCCGCGTCGCCCGGCCGAGCCGGTCGATTTGACACCTTTTTGTGTATGTGTGACAAAAACTGTGGGACGAGTAGCGCGTCAAAAAAAGGGGCGTAAGAATAATAATAATAATAAGCGCGGGGAATAACATATAGTGTGCTCTTTCAGGCACACTCAATAATAAGTATGGGGAATAGTATATAGTGTGCTCTTTCAGGCACACTCAACTAGAAAAATTTCTAAAGAAATTTTGAGTGTGCCTGACTCTGGCCCCGTCGAGCCCTACATTAAATAGCTGTCAGCGTGTGTTTTGTCTGTTAATTAGAGGGTTTTCCAAAGTCTTAGGGTTTTCTAAAGTCTTTTATTTTGAAGGGACTCTTATTTTGAAAGAATTTTGTCTAGTGTGTGTGTGTCTGTGTGTCTGTGTGTGTCTGTCTGTCTGTCTGTGTCTCCCTCTATCCATCTATCTGTCTGTGTTTATCTCTGAGAGAGAAGGATAAAATGGCCGACATTCAAACTGTATTATTGACAGTCATTGTTATTATACAGAGAGTTCAATCAAGTTAATCACAGTCAGGCTTGTGGGGGGCAGTTAAGGAGAAAGTTTTACAGTCCTTTATTTTGAAGGAACTCTTATTTTGAAAGTCTTGTTGTGTGTGTGTGTGTGTGTGTGTGATGTTTGTGTGTGTGTGCGTGTGTGTTTTGCCTGTTAAGGAGAGAGTTTTCTAAAATATTTTATTTTGAAGGGACTCTTATTTTGAAAGTCTGTGTGTCTCTCTATCTATGTCTGTGTATGTGTCTGCGAGAGAGAAGGATAAAATGGCCGACATTAAAAATGTAGCCTTGATAGTCATTGATTAAGATAGCCCCTCCCCCCTCTCCTCCCTCAGACAGGCTTGAGGTTGCCAAGCAACCAGGGCCAACTGCCGGCCCTAATCAGCAGAGCAGTTAGGTGCACCTGTTACAATGTCAGTTGGAAATGCCCAGAGAGAGAGAGAGAAAATGCTGAAACCGCCCGTCGAAAAAGACGGTGTGGTGGCCAAACCGTTTGGCCTATCATTGAACCGACTTCACTATGAGCATCTTGAGCTCCTCCTGATCATCTACATATATATTTGAGGCGAAAATTGTATAAACCTTGGCCTTGGTAGTCATAGAAAGAACAGGTGCTCCCTGCTCCTTTTGGAAATTTCTCCTCTCCCGTTAACATAGGCGTAGATGCGGCCGTGGGTTGGTGTTGCTGCCGCATCTTTGTGTCTCACGCCAAAACTATAAAGCCGACAGCTTCAGCAGTGTTATCACTGCGACCACCACAAATTTTCCTACATTTCTAGCTATAAAATTATTTCTGTAGAGAGACATTTGTGGCCTCAATCGCAGTTTACAAATTTTTTTTTTGACGAATTTCTCTCTCTCTCTGCCCTCTAGCGATGACATCACCCACTCTAGGTCTGGGACATTCTACCAATACACACCCATTCATTTTTTTGGCGTGGTTTTTGGCGATTTTTGGCAAAACCGTTCAGTGAAACCCTTAGAAAAGTCATAGCATACCGATCCCGGCCGAGCCGGTCGATTTGACACCTTTTTTTGTGTATGTGCGACCAAAACTCTGGGAGGAGTAGTCGACCGAAAAACGTACGGAAGAATAATAATAATTATAATAATAAGAATAATAAGTATGGTGGATAGTATATAGTGTGCTCTTTCAGGCACACTCAACTAGAAAAATTCCTAAAGAAATTTTGAGTGTGCCTGACTCTGGCCCCGTCGCCCCCATACATTATTATTGACACTGCTCAGCAAATTCAGTATTAATACAACAAGCTGTGTGAGTGAAAACAGCCCCTCCCCCCTCTGCTCCCTCAGGCAGGAGGTTGCCAAGCAACCAGGGCCAACTGCCGGGCCCTAATCAGCAGAGCAGTTAGGTGCACCTCTTAGAATGTCAGTTGGAAATGCCCAGAGAGAGAGACAAAATGCTGAAAGTCACCCCTCGAACAGAAAGGACTCTTGACCAAACCATTTGGCGTATCATTGAACCGACTTCATTTTGAGCATCGTGAGCCCTTCCTGAACGTCTACATTACTGTTTTGTGTGATAACATGAAGAATTGTGCCCTCTACGAGCGATTCAAAGAAAGGTTACTTCTACTCTCCTCCAGAAATTTTCCCGCTTTTTTAACATGGCAGTCTATGGGGCTGTGGATGGGTGTTGCTGGCGCATCTTTGTGTGTGACGCCAAAACTATACAGCCGACAGCTTCAGCAGTGTTATCACTGCGACCACCACAAATTTTCCTACGTTTCTATGTATAAATTATTTCTGTAGTGTGACATTTGCGGCTTTGAGCGCAGTTTACAAATTTATTTTTCGACGAATTTCTCTCTCCCTCTGCCCTCTAGCGATGATGTCACCAACTGTAGCTCGCGAACATTCTACCAATACACACCCATTCATTTTTTGGCGTGGTTTTTGCCGATTTTTAGGCAAACTGTTTGGTGAAACCCTTAGAAAAGTCATAGCATACCGATCCCGGCCGAGCCGGTCGATTTGACACCTTTTTTGTGTATGTGCGACCAAAACTCTGGGAGGAGTAGTCGACCGAAAAACGTACGGAAGAATAATAATAATAACTAGAAAAATTTCTAAAGAAATTTTGAGTGTGCCTGACTCTGGCCCCGTCGCCCCCATACATTATTATTGACACTGCTCAGCAAATTCAGTATTAATACAACAAGCTGTGTGAGTGAAAACAGCCCCTCCCCCCTCTGCTCCCTCAGGCAGGAGGTTGCCAAGCAACCAGGGCCAACTGCCGGGCCCTAATCAGCAGAGCAGTTAGATGCACCTGTTAGAATGTCAGTTGGAAATGCCCAGAGAGAGACAAAATGCTGAAAGTCACCCGTCGAACAGAAAGGACTCCTGACCAAACCGTTGCTCCAATCACTGAACCGACTTTACAGTGAGCATGCTGAGCCCTTCCTGAACGTCTAGATAACAGTTTTGTGTGATAACATGAAGAAATGTGCCTCTATGAGTGATTCAAAGAAAGGTTACTTCTGCTCTCCTCCAGAAATGTTCCCGCTTTTTTAACATGGCAGTCTATGGGGCTGTGGATGGGTGTTGCTGGCGCATCTTTGTGTGTGACGCCAAAACTATACAGCCGACAGCTTCAGCAGTGTTATCACTGCGACCACCACAAATTTTCCTACGTTTCTATGTATAAATTATTTCTGTAGTGTGACATTTGCGGCTTTGAGCGCAGTTTACAAATTTATTTTTCGACGAATTTCTCTCTCCCTCTGCCCTCTAGCGATGATGTCACCAACTGTAGCTCGCGAACATTCTACCAATACACACCCATTCATTTTTTGGCGTGGTTTTTGGCGATTTTTAGGCAAACTGTTTGGTGAAACCCT
>CAMPSB010000451.1:0-68401 GCA_946959425.1 Argyrosomus regius | reverse complement strand
TACATACAGTTTGACATGTCACTTTCCATCATTATCTCATTATCTCTACACATTTCCAGCTGTTTTGATATCTACCTGGTCTTAGTTGGTCTTTGCAGCCTTATCGCAGACATCATTTGTTAGTTCACATATTTTTTTTGAAGTCACATGTTTCATGTTGGCGGTTGGAGGATGAATTTATTGTCTAAGGAAAGACTGAAGTGTCCTTTAAAACCTTTGTAAACATCTGATTTACTCTTAAATTCTGATCTACATGTATATTTGATCTATGTTTGAACTTTCTGTGTGTGATGTGACATCAGGCAGCCTGTCAGTAAACTGTCAAACAGATTCACCTTCAGTGATCTACATCAGACTGCTGCCATCTAGTGACACAAACATTCACTTACATTACAGCAGAGCTGTTTGACTGTTACTCACACTGTCCTGCAGCAAAAATCAATGTTCATTTACAACTTTAGACTTTGTTTTGTTGCACTTTGCTTCTTTAATTCACCAACATGTTGTCAGTCATGCAGTCTGTCACCTTGAAGTTCAGTTTTGTGGGAATTAATTGCTAATTTGTCCTCGTTTGTGCCATTTAAACCCTTTTGGACAAGTTCTATGTTTGTCCATGTACTGTGAAATCATTTTACACATTAAAAAGGTCGACGATAGAAACAAAAAGATTTTTGTCAAACTAAATAACAAGAAAAAGAAAATAAAAACAATAAAAAAACAAGAACTGAAACAAAAATAAACTTCTTTGGAATAATGAGACAGCAGGAGCAGCTAATAAACAGAAATATAATCATCCTCTTTGTCTCTAACTGCTCTGTTACACTGTCACTCTGACTTTATGTGTGTTATGTGTTGTTATGTTATGTGTGTGTGTTAATATCTTCAGTTTATCTTTAGTGTAAATGCATGGAAACATCTTGTCAGTGAAAGTGTGTGTGAAGGTGTGTATGTGTGTGTTTGTATCAGGATCAGAGAACGACAGTTTTCCTCTGTTCATGTCCAGATTCACTCTGATCCTCTGGAGCTTCTTCTGGACTTGGAGAACAGTGAATGGAGATGATGGTGATCGTGCTGAGTATTTACCATCATATAAACACATTACCCAGAATCCAGACAGTATGATTCCTTTCCTCTGGACAGACTCTGCTAACACACCCAATGACCAGCCTGTACTGTCTCCAACCTCGACATCCCAGCTGTGAGTCCCTGAGTTAAATCCTTCAGAGCCCAGAGCAGAGAGCCAATAATCAAACCTCTCTGGATTGTCAGGAAGCTTCTTTTTCTCTCCTACTCTCACACTGGTCAGATCTTCAGACAGGATCAGGTTTGGATGAGCAGTGTTTGGATCCAGAATCACAGGAGTGTAGGAGACCATGTCCTTCATCTTGTTCCAGATGTTGAAGGTCAGGTTGCCCAGGTGTTTGGCCTCGTCTATCAGAGCTCCTGAGGGCAGCTGTGGATCATCCACCAGGAGGCGCTGCTGGACTCTTTGCACTGCAGCCTTGTAGTTGTGCAGGAATGAGACGTCTTCAGCTCTCAGCTCGTCCTCTGTGGCTCTGACGGTGTCTGAAAGAGCTGCTATCTCTCTGCTCAGAGCCTCCATCTTCTCCTTCATCATCTGACTCTTCTGCTCCTCTTCCTCCCTCAGTGCAGCCATCCTGGCCTCCTCTTCCTCTTCTAGAAACTGGTGAAGCTTCTTAAACTGATCCTTAATCTGCCTCTCTGTGCGTCGGGCCTGGACCTTCATGTGTTCTGCTGTTTGATCAAACTTCACTTTAACTTCTTCAAAAACCTTTAACTTCTCCTTTAAGGGCTCCAGAGTTTCCTGAAGGTTCTTCTTGTGTTCTTGTGCAGCTTCATCGATGGGTATGATCTCATGTTTGGCGTGTTTCCTTGAATCTCTGCAGACGAGACACACCGGCTGTTGATGGTCCAGACAGAAGAGTTGGAGTTTGTCAGACTGCAAACTACAGAGAGCCTCTGAAGATCTCTGATCTCTGTCCAACAAGAAGGCCTTACAAAGGTTCTTTAACACCAGATTAAGAGGTGGATAATCCTTTGAAAATCTTCTCTTACAAACTGGACACTCTCGTGTTGGTTTCTGTCTCCACCAGCTGTTCAGACAGTCTTTACAGAAGCTGTGGCTACATGACAGAACAACGGGATCTCTAAAGACCTCCTGACAGACCGGACAGCAGAGATCCTCCTCTGATCTGGAAGCCATTTAGTCTCTGAGTGAAGCTGAAAACACAACAGACAGAAAGTACAGTCAGTCATGGCTCCCCTCCCTCCTCTACCAACTTCACTGAGATTTACTTTGAGTTCAGTTTTTAGTCAAACTCACATTCAGTGTGTGGAGCGTCAGCAGCTTGAAGCAGCAGTGTTGTAGTTTCCCACTTTTCTCTCCTGTAGCTGAACTCACTCAGAGGAAGTTGTTAGTTTGGTCTGAAGGTGAATCTGATCGTCTGTTTTTCAGTCCGTGTCTCTTCACTGAAGAAGAAAAACAAACTGTTTCCTGGTTTGTCTCAGGTGAGTCAGGTGAGGGGTCGAGCTTTGTCACACCTCCTCAATTTACAACGTTCAATGTACAAGACTTATCTAATTATTGTTCTACAACACACAGTAAAGTCTGACCTTTGGAATAAACTCAAGTTCAAATCAACTCAAGGATCACAAATTACAACATCAGGATACAGGACACATACAATCAAAAATCAACCACAAAACTACCATATAGACGAGGATGACATGGAGGGTCAACCAAAGGCACACGTTCATTCCAACAGTTCACCTTAAACCTCCAAACTTCTGGAAGAAGAGCTAATCAGGTAGTTACAGAGTTCATCCAAGCAAAAATATACAGATCTATCACCCTGACAGAAACAGCATAATATAAAGTTTGAGAAGTAAAGTGGTAATTTTACTTCCCTCGTGATGTGACGAAGCGTAAGTGAAGACTGCTGGGTGTGGAAACAAAGCTGTAAAGACGAATCAATCAAACACTCAACACAGAATGAACACTGAAATATCACAGAATAGAGTATCCCTGAACACAACCTGTGGTCTAAACGAGGAAATAAATTTAAAGAAAACTCAACTTTTTTGTCAAACTTCAGATTATTCAACTACAGAAGTTTACTGTGCAGGGCTGAGTAACGAAATGCTCGTCAATGTCCGAGTTCCTCACCCCATCTCTAAGGCTGAGCTCAAATGAACAACAGAGGAAAGTCTTTTCAGGCACTTGTATCCACAATTTCATAATTTCGGTCATTACCCAAAGCTCATGTCCATAGGTGAGGGTTGGAATGTAGATGGAGTGGAACATTGAGAGCTTTGCCTTCAGGCTCAGCTCCCTGTGAACCACAACAGTCCGGTACAACATCTGCAATACTGCAGACACTGCACCAATCTACTGGTCCATCTTGTACTACATTCTCCCATCACTCATGAACAAGACCCTGAGATACTTGAACTCCTTCACTTGGGGCAATGACTCACTGCCACCATTTTCCAACAAAGAACTATAAGTCATAATAAATCATAGATTTTGCAGAAGATGGATGGAGGAGTCTTAGCCTGGCAAAAGAAGCTGCTCTGAAGTCCTTGGTTTTGTTGATGTTGAGCAGTAGGTTGTGGTCTTTGCACTGCTCTGTGATGATATCCGGTTTGCCGTCTTTCGTCTGCCTGAATGATTAAAAATGCTAAAAACACTATAGAAAAACAACAACAGTGAATACTGTTACCAACCTGTACAAAGCTAACTGTAAAAAGAGAAATAACTGGACTTCCTGTGATGTCATGGACGGACTTGCAGCATCGTAACTGAGCTCCTCTGGACAAAACTAAAGATGAGAGTGAGAACGGCAATATTTCAACTCTGAAACATGAAAATTAATTTACAAAACACTGTCGAAAGAGACAGGAAACCTGCAGGCAATAGTTGCAAGATACAAGCAACCATCAATGTTTCACAGCTTAGATGTTAAGAAGGCATTGTATCGAGTTGACTTGGTATTTCTGATGGAAATGTGCTTTGGGAAATAATTAGTGGCTTGGATTAACATACTCCATAAAGAGCCCAGCTCAGAAGTTAGAGTTAATGGTCATCGTTCTAGTTTTTTCAGGGTTGAGTGGAGAGTGAGACAGGTAGACTCGCTGTCGCCCATCTTATTTGTCCTTAGTATTGAGACTCTGGCAGGGACTTTTTGCCAAAATGTGCAGATTCAAGGGATAGTTGATGAAGGGGGGCACACTCATAAGATAGTTCTGTTCACAGACGATATTTCACTCTTTATATAAAAAAAAAACACTTCTTTCCATCCCCACACTTATGAAATGCTGCATAAATATGGGTCAATGTCTGGATACAAAATGAATGACAATAAATCAGAAGCCGTGATGATCTCTGGGACGTGGCCTACACAATTCAATAACAACATCTCTTTCCGCTGGTCCAAACAAGGATTTAGGTCTCTGGGAATTCTTATTACACCCAACCCCATTCAACTACTCAAGGCCAATTATAATAAATCAATGAAACAAATAAAAAATGATGTGACGCTTGGAGGTCCATCCATTCTTTAATTGGTAGAGTTGAGACGGTAAAAATGAACCTATTACCTCGACTTTTTGTTTCAATCCCTCCATGTAAGAGAACCTGCCTCCACTTTAAACATGTTAGACAAACTAATCTCAACATTTATCTGGCAAAGGAAGAGTCCGAGGGTCTTAAAGACTTCAAACCCTTCATTTGCCTCAGGACAAGGGAGGCCTGCTGAATTTACACATTATTATTGGGCTGCACCAATATATGCTGTAGTAGAATGGAAACGATCAGGAGGCAATATGAACTCTGATAGAGCAGGACTCAGTTAGAGGTGCTTCTTTATCAATACTACACTTTATTGATACCAAGTCAATCAATAAAATAAAAATAAAGAATGAATGATAAGACACACTTTAAAGTCTGGACAACAGTTAAAAAATGCTCAGGGGACCGGAGGGTCAAGCTGATAGTAGGAAATATAGAATTGCCCTCTTCATGTGAGATAGCAGGTTTAAAAGGACGGCCGACAAGAGACAGAATTCAAATGTTTCAAATCTCTATTATTTTCTGTGTTGTCTGTGTCTTTGTTAGAGCTCATTGTTGTTAAAGTTAAGGTGTCTATGGCTACCGCTTTGATTTGTGTGATAGTGTTTCAGCTAGGTGACCGGACATTTCATTATCAGGACAAAGGTCTGTATGGGTAGACAACCTTGGCATGCTCTATGGCTGCCGCCCTGTTTGCTTGTTGTAGTGCCTCAGCTGAGAGCTGACACATTCCTATGATCCAGGTCTGCACAGGCAGAGACGCCTAACGCGCGTGTCACTAAGGGGCCTACAGGACGGTGATAAAGTAGACTGTGCATTATAAAGAAACTAGAAAATGTCTAAATAAATGTAGAGTGTGTCTGACTCTGGTCCCATCGAGTCCATACATTAAGTAGCTGTCAGTGTGTGTGTGCTTGTTTCACACAGTCAGGCTTGTGGTTGCCAAGCAACCAGGGTCAGGTGATGCCCAGAGCAATCAAGTGCAGCTGTGTGTGCGTGGTCTCTCCCTCTGACCCCTGAGAGACACAGAAAATCTCTTAATGAACCCCCTCCAACCAGTGGACACTAATCCCAAAAGGTAGGGCGTATCCAAAAGCCCAAATGACCGTGAGCATCCTCATGTTGTCGACCATGTGAATGCCGAATTTCAGTGTCTAAAGTTAAAAAATGTGACCTGGGGAGAGAGAGAAAGAACAGGTGCCCCGTGCTCCTTTGGGAAATTTCTCCTCTCCAATTTACATGGGAGTAGATGGGGCTGTCGGTGGGTGATCCTGGCGCATCAGTGCGTCTCCCGCCAAAACTATAAGTCTGACAGCTTCAGCAGTGATCGCTGCGTAGCCCACAAATTTTCCTACGTTTCTATGTATGAATTATTTCTGTAGAGTAACATTTGTGGCTACGAGAGCCGTTTGCAAATGTATTTTTTGACAAATGTTTCTCTCCCTCTCCACTCTAGCGATGATGTCACCCACTCTAGCTCTGGAACATTCTACCAATACACACCCATTGTAAATGTTGGCGTGGTTTTTGGTGATTTTTGGCAAAACCGTTTGGTGAAACTCTTAGAAAAGTCACAGCACACCATTCCCGGCCAAGCCGGTCGTTTTGATGTGCGCATGCGTATATGAGGTGAAAGTTCACAACATGGTTCATTCACTCTGCCAAACACAACCTGAGATCACTGTCACAGGTTAGTTTATCTTTGTTTGCTTCGTTTATTCACCTTAAATATCACTAATCATACATACATAACACAGTAATGGGGAAAAACTGACCTGATTGAGTGAGATTACTCATGTAAACTTTGTAAACATCTGATTTACTCTTAAATTCTGATCTACATGTATATTTGATCTATGTTTGAACTTTCTGTGTGTGATGTGACATCAGGCAGCCTGTCAGTAAACTGTCAAACAGATTCACCTTCAGTGATCTACATCAGACTGCTGCCATCTAGTGACACAAACATTCACTTACATTACAGCAGAGCTGTTTGACTGTTACTCACACTGTCCTGCAGCAAAAATCAATGTTCAATTACAACTTTAGACTTTGTTTTGTTGTTGTTTTGCTTCTTTAATTCACCAACATGTTGTCAGTCATGCAGTCTGTCACCTTGAAGTTCAGTTTTGTGGGAATTAATTGCTAATTTGTCCTCGTTTGTGCCATTTAAACCCTTTTGGACAAGTTCTATGTTTGTCCATGTACTGTGAAATCATTGTACACATTAAAAAGGTCGACGGTAGAAACAAAAAGATTTTTGTCAAACTAAATAACAAGAAAAAGAAAATAAAAACAAGAAAAAAACAAGAACTGAAACAAAAATAAACTTCTTTGGAATAATGAGACAGCAGGAGCAGCTAATAAACAGAAATATAATCATCCTCTTTGTCTCTAACTGCTCTGTTACACTGTCACACTGACTTTATGTGCTAATATCTTCAGTTCATCCACAGTGTTAATGTATGGAAACATCTTGTCAGTGAAAGTGTGTGTGAAGGTGTGTATGTGTGTGTTTGTATCAGGATCAGAGAACGACAGTTTTCCTCTGTTCATGTCCAGATTCACTCTGATCCTCTGGAGCTTCTTCTGGACTTGGAGATCAGTGAGTGGATGTGGTAATGATTGTGCTGAATATTTACCATCATATAAACACATTACCCATATTCCAGACTGTATGCGTCCTTTCCTCTGGACAGACTCTGCTAACACACCCAGAAACCAGAATGTACTGTCTCCAACCTCGACATCCCAGCTGTGAGTCCCTGAGTTAAATCCTTCAGAGCCCAGAACAATGTGGTAATAATCAAGCCTCTCTGGATTGTCAGGAAGCTGCTGTCTCTCTCCTCGTCTCACACTGGTCAGATCTTCAGACAGGATCAGGTTTGGATAAGCAGTGTTTGGATCCAGAATCACAGGAGTGTAGGAGACCATGTCCTTCATGTTGTTCCAGATGTTGAAGGTCAGGTTGCCCAGGTGTTTGGCCTCGTCTATCAGAGCTTGTGAGGGCAGCTGTGGATCATCCAGCAGGGGGCGCTGCTGGACTCTTTGCACTGCAGCCTTGTAGTTGTGCAGGAATGAGACGTCTTCAGCTCTCAGCTTGTCCTCTGTGGCTCTGACGGTGTCTGAAAGAGCTGCTATCTCTCTGCTCAGAACCTCCATCTTCTCCTTCATCATCTGACTCTTCTGCTCCTCTTCCTCCCTCAGTGCAGCCATCCTGGCCTCCTCTTCCTCTTCTAGAAACTGGTGAAGCTTCTTAAACTGATCCTTAATCTGCCTCTCTGTGCGTCGGGCCTGGACCTTCATGTGTTCTGCTGTTTGATCAAACTTCACTTTAACTTCTTCAAAAACCTTTAACTTCTCCTTTAAGGGCTGCAGAGTTTCCTGAAGGTTCTTCTTGTGTTGTCGTGCAGCTTCATCGATGGGTCTGAATCTGTGGTCGGTGTGTTTTTCTGAATCTCTGCAGACGAGACACACCGGCTGTTGATGGTCCAGACAGAAGAGTTTGAGTTTCTCAGAGTGCAGACTGCAGAGAGCCTCTGAAGATCTCTGCTCTCTCTCCAACAAGAAGGCCTCACAAAGGTTCTTTAACACCAGGTTACAAGGTGGATAATCCCTTGAAGATCTTCTCTTACAAACTGGACACTCTTGTGTTGGTTTCTCTCTCCACCAGCTCTTCAGACAGTCTTTACAGAAGCTGTGGCTACATGACAGAACAACAGGATCTGTAAAGACCTCCTGACAGACCGGACAGCAGAGATCCTCCTCTGATCTGGAAGCCATTTAGTCTCTGAGTGAAGCTGAAAACACAACAGACAGAAAGTACAGTCAGTCATGGCTCCCCTCCCTCCTCTACGAACTTCACTGAGATTTACTTTGAGTTCAGTTTTTAGTCAAACTCACATTCAGTGTGTGGAGCGTCAGCAGCTTGAAGCAGCAGTGTTGTAGTTTCCCACTTTTCTCTCCTGTAGCTGAACTCACTCAGTGAAGAGACACGGACTGAAAAACAGACGATAAAAACTGTTTCCTGGTTTGTCTCATTTCTGTCGTCAGCTGAGGGGTGGAGCTTCGTCACACTTCCTGTAACACAGAGGCTGCAGGAGTGAACGTGTGAGACCGTCGAATTGACTTTAGTGAAGAGTTAAACTCTTTTCAGGAGTTAAACACTGATCCCATGTAGAGTCAAACACACCTCTTACCTTGAGTTCATTGAGAACAGTCAATGCTGAAAAGTTTCTCTGAATGCTGATGGAGTAAATATATGAAAACACTCCAAAGTTAAATAAAGGCATGCACTCAGTTCACTTTCAAGCAGGAAATGAGTCGTGGTGAGTCACACACTTCCTCTAACTTGCAGCTAAACGGTGAAATGTGTTTGTGAGGCGGGAAAAGCAGAAACATAACGTTGATTCACGTTTGATCAGCACGGCCTTGTTTGACAGTTTGATGGAATAAAATGGTATGAGTTCGTCTCTGCCGCCTCCAGAGGACTCACCCTATGTTCCCTCTGATGAAGCAACAACAACAAATATTTCATTCATGTTATTTATCTTGTTTATGTGCACTCATGTCAACCTTCACTCACACAGCTGTCGGTACCGGTTACCGGCAGTGAACGACGCAGTAACGTTCAGACGGATTCGGTGTTTTTATCTGAGTTTGACAAGAGAATATTAAAACAGACTGATGATGCTGCGCTGCACTCATTGTTCTCTGTGAAGTTTGGACCTAATAAAGCTCCCACTGAATGTACCATGTACCACACCATCCCGGCTGTCCAGGTACGGCACAAGAAGGTTCAACATGAGCTCCACTGAGAGTCAGAGGAAGAGGAAATGATGCATGAGTCACCGGATGAGGAACCTCACCTCACCTCACCCCGACCGCGATTAAGACTTCCTCCTCAGCTTCACATGACGTGTATCAACAAACGTACTTCACAGTAAGAAGTCAAACTTAAAGGTGACAGACTGCATGACTGACAACATGTTGGTGAATTAAAGAAGCAAAGTGCAACAAAACAAAGTCTAAAGTTGTAAATGAACATTGATTTTTGCTGCAGGACAGTGTGAGTAACAGTCAAACAGCTCTGCTGTAATGTAAGTGAATGTTTGTGTCACGAGATGGCAGCAGTCTGATGTAGATCACTGAAGGTGAATCTGTTTGACAGTTTACTGACAGGCTGCCTGTTTCACTAACAAGGACCACGCCTATATAGGTTTAAGTTTAGATGGGTTTATTGCAAGTGATGGATGCGCCGAGATAATGACTTGTAGGGGAGAAGAAGGGATGAAGGGATGGAAGTATGGAGGGTCAGAGGTATGAAGGGTCGAAGGTTTCGAGGGATGGAGGGTCGGAGGTATGAAGTGGTGAGTGGGGTCGTTGATGGATGGAGGTTTGCCGGTATCAGGAAGGCTGGATGGAACCCGGGAGTTCAGACTCTGGGTGGGGGAACCGTCTCTCCGTAGCTCTAAGTCTTAGAGCCCCATGCTTCCTGTGTATGGATGAAAGAGAGAAGAGAAGAGAAGAGAAGAGAGAGATAACAAAAGAAAGAAGTCTTGGGGGGGGGGGTGAAAACAGACGAAGAGGAAGTGAACAGATAAGGCATGTTTATGTACATGTGAAACGGAAATGGGATGAGTTCTAGGCATGAACCTTGTTCCTGAACCTAGTTATAAAACTTCACTTCACGACAAGGACCACGTCTATATAGGTTTAAGTTTAGATGGGTTTATTGCAAGTGATGGAAAGGATGCGCCGTGATAATGACTTGTAGGAGAGAAGAAGGGATGAAGGGATGAGGGATGAAGGGATGGAGGTATAAGGGATCAGAGGTATGGAGGTATGAAGGATCAGAGGTATGGAGGTATGAAGGATCAGAGGTATGGAGGTATGGAGGTATGAAGGGTCGAAGGTATGGAGGTATAGAGGGTTGAAGGTATGGAGGTATGAAGGGTCGAAGGTATGGAGGTATGGAGGGTCAAAGGTATGGAGGGTCGAAGGTATGGAGGTATGAAGGGTCGAAGGTATGGAGGTATGAAGGGTCGAAGGTTTGGAGGTATGGAGGGTCAAAGGTATAGAGGTATGGAGGGTCGGAGGTATAGAGGGTCAAAGGTTTGGAGGTATGGAGGGTCGAAGGTTTGTAGTTATGGAGGGTCGGAGGTATAGAGGTATGGAGGGTCGAAGGTTTCAAGGGATGGAGGGTCAAAGGTACGGAGGTATAGAGGGTCGAAGGTATGGAGGTATGGAGGGTCGAAGGTATGGAGGTATGGAGGGTCGAAGGTTTGGAGGTATGAAGGGTCGAAGGTATGGAGGTATGGAGGGTCGAAGGTATGGAGGGTCGAAGGTATGGAGGTATGGAGGGTCGAAGGTATGGAGGTATGGAGGGTCGAAGGTATAGAGGTATGGAGGGTCGGAGGTATAGAGGGTCAAAGGTTTGGAGGTATGGAGGGTCGAAGGTTTGGAGTTATGGAGGGTCGAAGGTTTCAAGGGATGGAGGGTCAAAGGTACGGAGGTATGGAGGGTCGAAGGTATGGAGTTATGGAGGGTCGAAGGTATGGAGGTATGGAGGGTCGAAGGTATGGAGGTATGGAGGGTCGAAGGTATAGAGGGTCAAAGGTACAGAGGTATGGAGGGTCGAAGGTATGGAGTTATGGAGGGTCGAAGGTGCGGAGGGATGGAGGGTCGGAGGTATGAAGCAGTGAGGGCCGGAGGCCAGAGGTATGAAGTGGTGAGTGGGGTCGTCGATGGATAGAGGTTGACAGGTATCGGGAAGGCTGGATGGAACCCGGGAGTTGAGACTCTCTTCGTACCGTCTCTTCGTAGCTCTAAGTCTTAGAGCCCCAAAAGAGAACTTCAGACGGAGAGCATCACGTGCACGTTTACGCTGTGGTTGGATTGTTTCTAATGCAGAGACGAGGGCTTCTGACTGCGGGGTCGGTTGAAGATCGTGACTGGGACTCCTTATTTTAACACATATATAATCCTTATTTTAACACATATATAATCCTTATTTTAACACATATAATCCTTATTTTAACACATATATAATCCTTATTTTAACACATATATAATCCTTATTTTAACACATATATAATCCTTATTTTAACACATATAATCCTTATTTTAACACATATAATTTTCATTTTAACACATATATAATCCTTATTTTGACACACATAATCCTTATTTTAACACATATAATTCTTATTTTAACACATATATAATCCTTATTTTAACACATATATAATCCTTATTTTAACACATATAATCCTTATTTTAACACATATAATTTTCATTTTAACACATATATAATCCTTATTTTGACACATACATAATCCTTATTTTAACACATATAGTTTGAAGTAGAGGGGCAAGGGAACTGAGAACATTGTTATGCATGATTTGAGCACAAGACTGCACAGATAAAGTTTGGTTTGACATAATCATTTTTGTAATGAGCATTATGGTAAGAAGGTGAACCAAGCAATTCTGTGTTATGGAGCTGTTAGACCGCCTCGTTAATACAGGTGTGTACCTCGTTAACACAGTTGTGTACGTCCTTAATACAGGTGTGTACCTCGTTAATACAGGTGTGTACCTCGTTAATACAGGTGTGCACCTCGTTAACACAGGTGTGTACCTCGTTAATACAGGTGTGCACCTCGTTAACACAGGTGTGTACCTCGTTAATACAGGTGTGCACATCGTTAACACAGGTGTGTACCTCGTTAACACAGGTGTGCACCTCGTTAATACAGGTGTGTACCTCGTTAATACAGGTGTGCACCTTGTTTGTGTTGAAACAGTTCAGTGAGCTCAGAGAAAATGTTTTTGCAGACTAAAGGTGGACTAATGTGGACTGAAGAGGAATATTCTGTTAGATAAAACATGTTCATTTTGATTCCATCGATCTTTGTTCAACACATTTTGACTTTTGGACTTTTTTTTTTTCTTGGACGCTGTGGAGTTACTGGAGGCCAAACTGTCCATGGAGAATCTCTTTGTCAGCAGATATCTGAGTCACTACAAGACTGAACTAGCAAAGCAGTTTAGAGTTTATATTATCCTCTCTTGAAAAGTTTGTCACATTTTTTTTGTAACTTGTATTTTATGTGTAACCTCAGCATTCCATACATACATACTACATACACTTTCACCGATTTATAGCTCTGTGCACTCCTCACTGCATTGGGCTGTATACACCAGATTGCTTTTCTGAGTGTGGGGAGTGCAGTCTTTAATCTGTTAGTCCTTAATGTGTTGCTGGATTTGAAGAACATTGGGATTCTGTGCTTGTTAAAGATCCTCCTGAGTTTTTCCGATATGCCAGATACGTAGGGGATGACAATGTTTTTTCATCTATCTTCCTTTTCTTCATCACCAATTGTGGTTTTCTTCCTGGATCTTGTGGCCACTTTTCCGAAGGTCCAGTTGGGGTATCAACAAACTTTAAGTGTTCTAGTAAGTAGTGAGAATCAAAGAGTAGGTATTGGTCTTAATGTGGAGGCTCTTCACATGACATGACACCCATCAATGGTGTGACGAGTGTGAACGTTGCCAGGTAGCTCAAAACACTCAAACTGCTGCTTGTGCATATATGGGCCATTCGCTTGCTCCTCACCTAAATCAAATATGTGCTCTTGACCATGCTGTAGCCATCGAGTAAAGGGATAGAGAATATCCTTGTCATGACAGATGTCTTTTCAAGTACACGTGCAGTCCAGACCCATGACCAACGGGCTTCTACAGTGGCCAAGGAATTGGTCAACAAGTTGTTCTGCAAGCTTGATGTCACACCGGTATGTCAAGTTGAGTTTTTGTCCTGTCTCCATGTTTGTCTTGTCATTTCCTGTTTTATTTTGAAAAGTAACTCTCCTCTCGTTCCAGGTCACTTGCCCTTCCTCATGTGCCTCAGTCTGATTTGTCTTCCCTGATTCCTGATTGTGTCCACCTGTTCCCCTTTTCCCCCCATGTGTGCTTATAGTCTGTGTCTCCCTTTGTCCTGTGCCAGTGTGTCTTGTCTTCAGTCCAGAGCGAACAGTTACTTGATCTAGTTATAGTCAGAGATACCTTCACAGTTGTCTGCCTCGTTAGAGGGTTTTTTGTTGGCCTTTTGCCTTTGAACTTTCATAGACTGTTTTAGTTAGTTGTTTTCTTAGTATTAGTACAGCCTCATTCGAGTGATTTTCTGTTTGTTTTCTCAGTATTAGTATAGCCTCAGACGAGTGATTTTCTGTTTGGTTTCTGATCGTAGTTTATTCCCTCCACGGAGGCGTTTTTTGTTTAGAGCTGTTTTTGTTTTCCCCTTTTTGACAGAAGAGTTTTTAGTTGTAATTTTTATAGCCATCCCTCCTTTCGAGGCGCCTTCTGTTGTATGTTCTCTTTTTGCGGCCTGAATAAAGCCTTTGACTGCTCTACCCCTTTCTCTGCATCCGAGTCCTATCTTCGAGTCCCGGGTTTGATACTTGAAGTACCAGGTTATATCCACTCAGACCAAGGTCGAATTTTTGAGAGCAACTTTATGCAACTACTCTGCAGTATGTAATGTAATGTAATAAAAGTAACAACACTCCTTACCATTCAGCTGCTATTGGCCAATGTGAGTAGTTCAGCTGCACACTACACAATCTCCCACGTATGTTGCCGATCACCAAGAAGAGGGATTGGTCATGCTACTTGCTACAAGTGAATTTCTCCTACAAGATCACAACACATCAGATTACTGTTGAATCCCAGTTTTCCTTGATGTTTGGGTCGCATCTTCGATTATCTGTTGGACAGAGTTCAAGAACCTGCAGCACCCATGACTGGATCAGGGAACACTTTTGAGGGTGTTACTGAGCACCTAGATGGTGCAGCTGCCATAAGAGAAGGTCAGTCGGTATACCTTCTTCAACTTGGCGACATCATTCGCTACGTCAACGACATCCTGCTCTACATCACCAAATCCATCATCGATGTCTCTCTCCAGCTGCCTCACTGACATCAAATCCTGGATGAATACCATCTTCCTCAAACTGAACTGTGATAAATCAGACATGATCATCATCGGCCCCAAATCCCTCACCAACACCACTCACAGTTTCTGCCTCACCGTTGACACCTCCACCCTGTCTCCATCTCCACACAGCCACAACCTCAGAGTCTTCTTTGACGATAACCTTTGAACAACACATGAATCAAATCACCAGAACTGCCTTCTTCCACCTCAAAAACAGCCCGGGATGTGTGTGTATGTTTGTGTGGATGTGTTTCTGAGGGATTATACAAATTTCAAACAGGTGAATATGTTCTTCTTTTATGTGCGAGTAGATGGTTTTTACAGGCTGTATTACATGTGAGAGGATGTTGATGGTGGGGTATTGTACTGTACTCTCAATAGGCCTACCTGTTTATATATGTCACTGTATTTTTATTACTAACTTATGAACTGTACAGGCAGCATAGGGCTGTTCCAGAAATAAGAAAACAAAAAACTAAACGGTAGGCAGAGCCATTTATAATTCTGCAAATTCAAGTAGGATGACTGAATGTGTGTCTGGAAATCCGCCCAGGTCAGAGCCCACCGAACTCTCGGCTCCTCGAATCTAGACTAAATTTATGAGACAAAAATGACTAAAACTAACGCACAGGATTTATGTGTAGTATAAAAGGATGAGTCAAGGTTGGGCGTTTGTCTGTCCGTCTTTTAGTTTTATGTAATACCATGGTGTGGAAAGAATGAGTGACTTTGATGAAGTGTTACTGTAAGTGCATAATTTGTTGGTTTGTGTAGGATTGATGTTTGGACTGATCTGGCTGACCTTACAGGCAGAGTCAGCAGGTAGTGTGTAGCCGTGATCAGACCAGGAGTTGGAGAGGTGCATTTTGAATTTGCATTTTTGGTTGAAAAAGACTGTAGACTCAAATAATAAGAAGGAAAATTGTGTGGAACAAAGGTTGGTTAAAGGAAGTGCATCAAGTCAAAAGTGAAGGAATCTCTATTATTTTCTGTGTTGTCTGTGTCTTTGTTAGAGCTCATTGTTGTTAAAGTTAAGGTGTCTATGGCTACAGCTTTGATTTGAGTGATAGTGTTTTGGCTAGGTGACTGGACATTTCATTAACAGGACAAAGGTCTGTATGGGTAGACAACCTTGGCATGCTCTATGGCTGCCGCCCTGTTTGCTTGTTGTAGTGCCTCAGCTGAGTGCTGAGACATTCCTATGATCCAGGTCTGCACAGGTAGAGACGCCTAACGCGTGTGTCGCTAAGGGGCCTACAGGACGGTGATAAAGTAGACTGTGCATTATAAAGAAACTAGAAAATGTCTAAATAAATGTAGAGTGTGTCTGAGTCTGGTCCCATCGCGTCCATACATTAAGTAGCTGTCAGTGTGTGTGTGTGCGTGGTCTCTCCCTCTGACCCCTGAGAGACACAGAAATTCTCTAAATGAACCCCCTCCAACCAGTGGACACTAAAGCCAAATGGTAGGTCGTATCAAAAAGCCCAAATGACCGTGAGCATCCTCATGTTGTCGACCATGTGAATGCCGAATTTCAGTGTCTAAAGTTAAAAAATGTGACCTGGGGAGAGAGAGAAAGAACAGGTGCCCCGTGCTCCTTTGGGAAATTTCTCCTCTCCAGTTTACATGGGAGTAGATGGGGCTGTCGGTGGGTGATCCTGGCGCATCAGTGCGTCTCCCGCCAAAACTATAAGTCTGACAGCTTCAGCAGTGATATCGCTGCATAGCCCACAAATTTTCCTATGTTTCTATGTATGAATTATTTCTGTAGAGTGACATTTGTGGCCACGAGAGCCGTTTGCAAATGTATTTTTTGACAAATGTTTCTCTCCCTCTCCACTCTAGCGATGATGTCACCCACTCTAGCTCTGGAACATTCTACCAATACACACCCATTGTAAATTTTGGCGTGTTTTTTGGTGATTTTTGGCAAAACCGTTTGGTGAAACTCTTAGAAAAGTCACAGCACACCATTCCCGGCCGAGCCGGTCGTTTTGATGTGCGCATGCGTATATGAGGTGAAAGTTCACAACATGGTTCATTCACTCTGCCAAACACAACCTGAGATCACTGTCACAGGTTAGTTTATCTTTGTTTGCTTCGTTTATTCACCTTAAATATCACTAATCATACATACATAACACAGTAATGGGCAAAAACTGACCTGATTGAGTGAGATTACTCATGTAAACTTTGTAAACATCTGATTTACTCTTAAATTCTGATCTACATGTATATTTGATCTATGTTTGAACTTTCTGTGTGTGATGTGACATCAGGCAGCCTGTCAGTAAACTGTCAAACAGATTCACCTTCAGTGATCTACATCAGACTGCTGCCATCTAGTGACACAAACATTCACTTACATTACAGCAGGGCTGTTTGACTGTTACTCACACTGTCCTGCAGCAAAAATCAATGTTCATTTACAACTTTAGACTTTGTTTTGTTGCACTTTGCTTCTTTAATTCACCAACATGTTGTCAGTCATGCAGTCTGTCACCTTGAAGTTTAGTTTTGTGGGAATTAATTGCTAATTTGTCCTCGTTTGTGCCATTTAAACCATTTTGGACAAGTTCTACGTTTGTCCATGTACTGTGAAATCATTTTACACATTAAAAAGGTCGACGATAGAAACAAAAAGATTTTTGTCAAACTAAATAACAAGAAAAAGAAAATAAAAACAATAAAAAAACAAGAACTGAAACAAAAATAAACTTCTTTGGAATAATGAGACAGCAGGAGCAGCTAATAAACAGAAATATAATCATCCTCTTTGTCTCTAACTGATCTGTTCCACCGTCACACTGACTTTATGTGGTAATATCTTCAGAGGGAGTTTATCCACAGGGATAACGCATGGAAACATCTTCTCAGTGAAAGTGTGTGTGAAGGTGTGTATGTGTGTGTTTGTATCAGGATCAGAGAACGACAGTTTTCCTCTGTTCATGTCCAGATTCACTCTGATCCTCTGGAGCTTCTTCTGGACTTGGAGAGCAGTGGATGGAACTGGGAATGATCGTGCAGAGTATTTACCATCATATAAACACATTCTCCAGAATCCAGACTGTATGCTTCCTTTCCTCTGGACAGACTCTGCTAACACACCCAGAATCCAGCTTGTACTGTCTCCAACCTCGACATCCCAGCTTTGAGTGCCTGAGTTAAATCCTTCAGAGCCCAGAACAGAGGGATAAGAATCAAACCTCTCTGGATTGTCAGGAAGCTGCTGTTCCTCTCCTCGTCTCACACTGGTCAGATCTTCAGACAGGATCAGGTTTGGATGAGCAGTGTTTGGATCCAGAATCACAGGAGTGTAGGAGACCATGTCCTTCATGTTGTTCCAGATGTTGAAGGTCAGGTTGCCCAGGTGTTTGGCCTCGTCTATCAGAGCTCCTGAGGGCAGCTGTGGATCATCCAGCAGGAGGCGCTGCTGGACTCTTTGCACTGCAGCCTTGTAGTTGTGCAGGAATGAGACGTCTTCAGCTCTCAGCTCGTCCTCTGTGGCTCTGACGGTGTCTGAAAGAGCTGCTATCTCTCTGCTCAGAGCCTCCATCTTCTCCTCCATCATCTGACTCTTCTGCTCCTCTTCCTCCCCCAGTGCAGCCATCCTGGCCTCCTCTTCCTCTTCTAGAAACTGGTGAAGCTTCTTAAACTGATCCTTAATCTGCCTCTCTGTGCGTCGGGCCTGGACCTTCATGTGTTCTGCTGTTTGATCAAACTTCACTTTAACTTCTTCAAAAACCTTTAACGTCTCCTTTAAGGGCTCCAGAGTTTCCTGAAGGTTCTTCTTGTGTTCTTGTGCAGCTTCATCAATGGGTATGATCTCATGTTTGGCGTGTTTCCTTGAATCTCTGCAGACGAGACACACCGGCTGTTGATGGTCCAGACAGAAGAGTTTGAGTTTCTCAGAGTGCAGACTGCAGAGAGCCTCTGAAGATCTCTGATCTGATCTCTCCAACAAGAAGGCCTCACAAAGGTTCTTTAACACCAGATTACAAGTTGGATCATCCATTGAAGATCTTTTCTTACAAACTGGACACTCTCGTGTTGGTTTCTCTGTCCACCAGCTCTTCACACAGTCTTTACAGAAGCTGTGGCTACATGACAGAAGAACAGGATCTGTAAAGACCTCCTGACAGACCGGACAGCAGAGATCCTCCTCTGATCTGGAAGCCATTTAGTCTCTGAGTGAAGCTGAAAACACAACAGACAGAAAGTACAGTCAGTCATGGCTCCCCTCCCTCCTCTACGAACTTCACTGAGATTTACTTTGAGTTCAGTTTTTAGTCAAACTCACATTCAGTGTGTGGAGCGTCAGCAGCTTGAAGCAGCAGTGTTGTAGTTTCCCACTTTTCTCTCCTGTAGCTGAACTCACTCAGTGAAGAGACACGGACTGAAAAACAGACGATAAAAACTGTTTCCTGGTTTGTCTCATTTCTGTCGTCAGCTGAGGGGTGGAGCTTCGTCACACTTCCTGTAACACAGAGGCTGCAGGAGTGAACGTGTGAGACCGTCGAATTGACTTTAGTGAAGAGTTAAACTCTTTTCAGGAGTTAAACACTGATCCCATGTAGAGTCAAACACACCTCTCACCTTGAGTTCATTGAGAACAGTCAATGCTGAAAAGTTTCTCTGAATGCTGATGGAGTAAATATATGAAAACACTCCAAAGTTAAATAAAGGCATGCACTCAGTTCACTTTCAAGCAGGAAATGAGTCGTGGTGAGTCACACACTTCCTCTAACTTGCAGCTAAACGGTGAAATGTGTTTGTGAGGCGGGAAAAGCAGAAACATAACGTTGATTCACGTTTGATCAGCACGGCCTCGTTTGACAGTTTGATGGAATAAAATGGTCTGAGTTCGTCTCTGCCGCCTCCAGAGGACTCACCCTATGTTCCCTCTGATGAAGCAACAACAACAAATATTTCATTCATGTTATTTATCTTGTTTATGTGCACTCATGTCAGCCTTCACTCACACAGCTGTCGGTACCGGTTACCAGCAGTGAACGACGCAGTAACGTTCAGACGGATTTGGTGTTTTTATCCGAGTTTGACAAGAATATTAAAACAGACTGATGATGCTGCGCTGCACTCATTGTTCTCTGTGAAGTTTGGACCTAATAAAGCTCCCACTGAATGTACCATGATGCAGAATTACCTTTTTATCCCGGCTGTCCAGGTACGGCACAAGAAGGTCCAACATGTGCTCCACTGAGAGTCAGTGACGTGACGTGGAGCCCAGAGGAAGAGGAAATGATGCTCGAGTCACCGGATGAGGAACCTCACCTCACCCCGACCTCGAGTGAGACTTCCTGTAAAATGTATTTATTCATGAAGAAACAGAAACATTTGCAAGACGTACAACTAAGACTGATCTTTGGATCTTTGTGCTTTTAAGCTTGATTTTCATTTTAACACATATATATAATCTTTATTTTAACACATATATATAATCTTTATTTTAACACATATATAATCCTTATTTTAACACATATACAGTACAGACCAAAAGTTTGGACACACTTTCTCATTTAAGAGAATGGGAAAGTGTGTCCAAACTTTTGGTCTGTACTGTATATAATCTTTATTTTAACACATATATAATCCTTATTTTAACACATATATATAATCCTTATTTTAACACATATATAATCCTTATTTTAACACATATATAATCTTTATTTTGACACATATATAATCCTTATTTTAACACATATATATAATTCTTATTTTAACATATATAATCTTTATTTTAACACATATATAATCCTTATTTTAACACATATAATCTTTATTTTGACACATATATAATCCTTATTTTAACACATATAATTCTTATTTTAACATATATAATCTTTATTTTAACACATATATAATCCTTATTTTAACACATATACAGTTTGAAGTAGAGGTGCAAGGGAACTGAGAACATTGTTATGCATGATTTGAGCACAAGACTGCACAGATAAAGTTTGGTTTGACATAATCATTTTTGTAATGAGCATTATGGTAAGAAGGTGAACTAAGCTAAATTATACAACAAGTAGGTCCGACCGAGCAATCTGATTGGTCAACAAGACGTTTAGAATGTGCTTTAATCAGCATGACAGCACACCTGACTCATCACTGAAAATATCACTCCGCCATCTCCACATTGTCACATCCTGAAATATAGAACATGTAAACAAATACGAATAAGTCCACCGGAAGTACTTTAATAAAGTAAAACATCTGAATTTACAATTTCAGCTTTTTTAATGAATATTCTGTGTTATGGAGCTGTTAGACCGCCTTGTTAATACAGGTGTGTACCTCGTTAACACAGGTGTGCACCTCGTTAATACAGGTGTGTGCCTCGTTAACACAGGTGTGTGCCTCGTTAATACAGGTGTGCACCTCGTTAACACAGGTGTGCACCTCGTTAATACAGGTGTGTGCCTCGTTAACACAGGTGTGTACCTCGTTTGTGTTCAAACAGTTCAGTGAGCTCAGAGAAAATGTTTTTGCAGACTAAAGGTGGACTAATGTGGACGGAAGAGGAATATTCCGTTAGATAAAAACATGTTGTTCATTTTGATTCCATCGATCTTTGTTCAACACATTTTGACTTTTGGACTTTAAACGCTGTGGAGTTACTGGAAATGTTCGGATCATCCTCCATCAGCTGTGCAGGTGAGTCGCTGATTTTCCAGGTATTAGTCAGGCCCCGTGTATCTCCATGGAAACGGAGATCAGAACAGAAACAGCGAGCAAAGAAATGTTAATGTTGAGAGCAAATTGCCCCAAAATATGAAAATCTTTGATTCTATATTTTATTTAAGTTAGTAATTGTTGTTCTTATTATTGGCACTTCAGTGACGCTGGCCGCATCACCCTCGTGCCAATAATGACGTTAAAGCACACCCTCTGTGTAATATTGCTTAAGCATGTGGTAGTCAAGATGTGTAGTGAACGCTGTAACATTTTTGATGCTTGAGTAGCGTGTAGTACATGTAGTAACACAGCAGGAACCATCTATGGTTTAATGGTGGAACAAAAATGAGAGTAGTGGGTGCTAGACAAAAAACATGCAGCGGGCCTCTAATGGTGTCATCTTGAAAGAAGGTCAGCAAAGGAGAGAGGCATAGTGAAGGTAGTAGAGCAGTGAGGCCTGCAGCCTGAGAATCATGCAGGAAGACAGGCACAAGGCCTGACTGTGTGGGAGTGGTGCAGGTCAAACAGTGTGAGAAACTGACGTTACAAAACAGGCATAGAAAAACGACAGGGTGACATGACCTGAAGAATTTAGATCAAGGAGGAAAAAATCCCCAAAGTTCCACGGAGGCACCTGAGAGTTGCACCATTATGTCATACATGGAAGATAAAAAATGGGCTGGTTTTATGCCATGGGTGTAGAACATCTGAGGGTATAAAAGGAGATGTTTGGGGACAGACAGATCAGTCTTTGCACAGGAGACTCTGGCTTTGTTTGTCTGTGAAGATAATAAAGCTCATCTACAGCCAACTTTGATGAATCCTGAGTCTTTTCTTGAAGACTTATACAATTCCACTGATTGAAGCAGAAATCGGACTTGGTCTCTGGCGGGGACCAAGACATCTAAGCTGACCGATGTTTGACCGGTCATGTTGGCGAGCCAGCCAGGAGGTCAGAGAGCAAATCTGTCTGGAAATCCGCCCAGGTCAGAGTCTGCCGAACTCTCGGCTCCTCGAATCTAGACTAAATTTATGAGACAAAAATGACTAAAACTAACACACAGGATTTATGTGTAGTATAAAAGGATGAGTCAAGGTTGGGCATAGATACATATGTTTGTCTGTCTGTCTGTTTAACTGTCTGTCTTTTAGTTTTATGTAATACCATGGTGCGGAAAGAATGAGTGACTTTGATGAAGTGTTACTGTAAGTGCATAATTTGTTGGTTTGTGTAGGATTGATGTTTGGACTGATCTGGCTGACCTTACAGGCAGAGTCAGCAGGTAGAGTGTAGCCGTGATCAGACCAGGAGTTGGAGAGGTGCATTCTGAGTTTGCATATTTGGTTGAAAAAGACTGTAGACTCAAATAATAAGAAGGAAAATTGTGTGGAACAAAGGTTGGTTAAAGGAAGTGCATCAAGTCAAAAGTGAAGGAATCTCTATTATTTTCTGTGTTGTCTGTGTCTTTGTTAGAGCTCATTGTTGTTAAAGTTAAGGTGTCTATGGCTACAGCTTTGATTTGTGTGATAGTGTTTCGGCTAGGTGACCGGACATTTCATTAACAGGACAAAGGTCTGTATGGGTAGACAACCTTGGCATGCTCTATGGCTGCCGCCCTGTTTGCTTGTTGTAGTGCCTCAGCTGAGTGCTGACACATTCCTATGATCCAGGTCTGCACGGGTAGAGACGCCTAACGCACGTGTCGCAAAGGGGCCTACAGGACGGTGATAAAGTAGACTGTGCATTATAAAGAAAAAAAGTATATTGGCCAGGTGTGTGTGTGTGTGTCTGTGTGTGTGTGTGTGTGTGTGAGAGAGAGAGAGAGAGGAGTGTGTGTGTTAAAGTGTGCGAAGTGACCAGATGTGTGCGAAGTGACCAGATGTGTGCATGCGTATATGAGGTGAAAGTTCACAACATGGTTCATTCACTCTGCCAAACACAACCTGAGATCACTCAATTCCAATGACATACAAGGAGCAACAATTTTTAATGAAGAGTTTAAAATAAGTCAATTTGCAGATGATATCTTTTTAAAAGATAAATCAATGGTAGATAAAACTCTCAGGATCATCTAAATCTTCTCTAAAGCATCTGGTTTATCTCTTAATATAAAAAAATGTGAACTACTCCCTATACATACTAGCTCTGACTCCTCTAACGCTTCAATTAGGGCTGACGATATCTAAAAACTTCATTAGAAGAGAAGACACTAATATTTCTAACCGTATTATGGATATGAAGAAATCACTCAGTCACTGGTTAACCAGAGACCTCACTATTTTTGGCAGAACCATTCTATCTAAAGCTGAAGGTATTTCCAAACTGATTTATTCTTGTCACTCTCTATATATTTCATCTAAAAACAGAAATAAAGCTAACACAGTTATTTTCCAATTTCTGTGGAGGAATAAAACCCACTACATGAAAAGGTCTCAGCTTGTGAAGGAGTATGATAAAGGTGGTATCAAAGCTCCAGAAGTTGAATCTATGGTTGGCACTTTTAGAAGTAACTGGATAAAATCTTGTCTGTCACAGCCAGACTCCACGTGGCTCCACATTCCAAGGTCCTTGTTTGAAAAAATAGGAGGTTTAGACTTTATTTTGAAACGTGATTTGGAGGTGAACAGGATCCTGATCAAGCTATCTAATTTTCACAAGCAGATTTTGCATTTTTGGAAAATGATATTTACCCACAACTTTTCTCCCCATAATTCAACCTTATGGAACAATAGAGTAATAACACTTAATCCAAAATCAATCTTCAAGAGCGACTGGTTTAAGAAAGACATTATATATGTAACAGATTTATTGGATGATAACGGTGTCATTTTAAGTTACAGAAGAGAATATGACAAATTATGTAAACTGATTCACTTGATTCAAAATGTTATGATGTACAATAATTCCTCATCAGTACTACCAAATTTATTGATAGGACAATGTCATCTGATTGATAAGAAATGTAATAATACATTTATTAGTAGTTTTTTGAAAGCCAAAATGTTTCATGATTATGACAGAAGGTTTATTTGGCAGGGATCTCATTCTGTTACTTAGATTAGACAAAGCATACTCCAAATCCATAAAATTTTACCTAAAGTCAAAGAAACACACTTTAAAGTCTAAACAAAATGTATCCTGTGGCAGAACTTCTCAAAGAAAGATTGAAGATGGTTTTGAGGTGGATCAGTTTTCTTTTTGTTCTGATGAAAATGAAACTCTGGAACATCTGTGTTTTTATGCACTATCACACAATGTTTTTGGTGTGACATAAAAAATTGGATTTCTCTAAAAATGAATGATGTGCTGCCATTTGAATGATATCATATTATTCTTTATATGGATCATCTAGCCTTGTCTGTTTCAGACACTATTAACATCATCACACTGTTGGGTAAATATATCCATTGTGCCAAATGGAGGAACTCTAAGCCTTCCTTCCCTGGTTTCATTGATGATTTTAAGTTTTTTTTCATCGCTTAAACGGTAAAGAGCAAATATGCCAAGAAGTGAAGCCTGGACTTTGCCCGTCTCCTGCTGTTCTAAATTATAAATTATTTTTATTTTATTATTTTGCTGCTCCGTTATGTTAAATTTAAATGCCTGATAAAATGTATCTGTTATGTTTAGTTTTTTGTTCCATAAATCCCCTAATGCTATGTTTTTACACTTTTGTACTGTACTCAATTTTCATATGTATTATTATTATTGTTATCCTCTTTGAGAGTCTGTATTTTCAATTACTCAATAAAAAAAAACACAACCTGAGATCACTGTCACAGGTTAGTTTATCTTTGTTTGCTTCGTTTATTCACCTTAAATATCACTAATCATACATACATAACACAGTAATGGGCAAAAACTGACCTGACTGAGTGAGATTACTCATGTAAACTTTGTAAATGTTATGGGAATTTTTATCAAAAAGACCCTTCAATAAGGAAGACCGGATTCAAAGTATCAAAGTTTAAGTTGAATTTATTATTCTTGTACAAGAAGGAGCGTTTAACAGTGCAACGCACAAGAGGGGTTACAGAGAAAAGGCTCCCTGAGGAGCTCTAACAGTTGGTTCTTATACATTCTTTACTGGGCTGTCTCGGACACCTCCCCACTGCTACAAATAACATCATAACGTCATTGCCTAGTTCTCTACTCCCCTAACGAACAGGACTGGTTCTTGTCTACCTCTCTTCCTTATCCTTAAACCATCACTAGTAATTTATAGTTGAACTCTATCTCACCCTGCCAGCCTCAGTAAAACATAAAGCAGATAAGAGAAGTGCCCAAGACATGTAAAGAACTGGTTAAAACACATATAAATTAGAACATCTGAACCCCAGTATAATCCTAATTTTTATAACAGTAAACATCTGATTTACTCTTAAATTCTGATCTACATGTATATTTGATCTATGTTTGAACTTTCTGTGTGTGATGTGACATCAGGCAGCCTGTCAGTAAACTGTCAAACAGATTCACCTTCAGTGATCTACATCAGACTGCTGCCATCTAGTGACACAAACATTCACTTACATTACAGCAGAGCTGTTTGACTGTTACTCACACTGTCCTGCAGCAAAAATCAATGTTCATTTACAACTTTAGACTTTGTTTTGTTGCACTTTGCTTCTTTAATTCACCAACATGTTGTCAGTCATGCAGTCTGTCACCTTGAAGTTCAGTTTTGTGGGAATTAATTGCTAATTTGTCCTCGTTTGTGCCATTTAAACTCTTTTGGACAAGTTCTATGTTTGTCCATGTACTGTGAAATCATTTTACACATTAAAAAGGTCGACGATAGAAACAAAAAGATTTTTGTCAAACTAAATAACAAGAAAAAGAAAATAAAAACAATAAAAAAACAAGAACTGAAACAAAAATAAACTTCTTTGGAATAATGAGACAGCAGGAGCAGCTAATAAACAGAAATATAATCATCCTCTTTGTCTCTAACTGCTCTGTTACACTGTCACACTGACTTTATGTGGTAATATCTTCAGAGGGAGTTCATCCAAAGGGGTAATGGATGGAAACATCTTCTCAGTGAAAGTGTGTGTGAAGGTGTGTATGTGTGTGTTTGTATCAGGATCAGAGAACGACAGTTTTCCTCTGTTCACGTCCAGATTCACTCTGATCCTCTGGAGCTTCTTCTGGACTTGGAGATCAGTGGATGGATCTGATGATGATAGTGCTGAGTATTTAGCTTCGTCGAGAAACATTCCCCATATTCCAGACTGCATGTCTCCTTTCCTCTGGCCAGACTCTGCTAACACACCCAGAAACCAGACTCTACTGTCTCCAACCTCGACGTCCCAGCTGTGAGTCCCTGAGTTAAATCCTTCAGAGCCCAGAACAATGTGGTAATAATCAATCCTCTCTGGATTGTCAGGAAGCTGCTGTTCCTCTCCTCCTCTCACACTGGTCAGATCTTCAGACAGGATCAGGTCTGGATGAGCAGTGTTTGGATCCAGAACCACAGGAGTGTAGGAGACCATGTCCTTCATGTTGTTCCAGATGTTGAAGGTCAGGTTGCCCAGGTGTTTGGCCTCGTCTATCAGAGCTCCTGAGGGCAGCTGTGGATCATCCAGCAGGGGGCGCTGCTGGACTCTTTGCACTGCAGCCTTGTAGTTGTGCAGGAATGAGACGTCTTCAGCTCTCAGCTCGTCCTCTGTGGCTCTGACGGTGTCTGAAAGAGCTGCTATCTCTCTGCTCAGAGCCTCCATCTTCTCCTTCATCATCTGACTCTTCTGCTCCTCTTCCTCCCTCAGTGCAGCCATCCTGGCCTCCTCTTCCTCTTCTAGAAACTGGTGAAGCTTCTTAAACTGATCCTTAATCTGCCTCTGTGTGCGTCGGGCCTGGACCTTCATGTGTTCTGCTGTTTGATCAAACTTCACTTTAACTTCTTCAAAAACCTTTAACTTCTCCTTTAAGGGCTCCAGAGTTTCCTGAAGGTTCTTCTTGTGTTGTCGTGCAGCTTCATTCGATGGGTCTGAATCTGTGGTCGGTGTGTTTTTCTGAATCTCTGCAGACGACACACACCGGCTGTTGATGGTCCAGACAGAAGAGTTTGAGTTTCTCAGAGTGCAGACTGCAGAGAGCCTCTGAAGATCTCTGATCTCTCTCCAACAAGAAGGCCTCACAAAGCTTCTTTAACACCAGGTTACAAGGTGGCTTATCCTTTGAAGATCTTCTCTTACAAACTGGACACTCTCGTGTTGGTTTCTGTCTCCACCATCTCTTCAGACAGTCTTTACAGAAGTTGTGGCTACATAACAGAACAACAGGATCTCTAAAGACGTCCTTACAGACCGGACAGCAGAGATCCTCCTCTGATCTGGAAGCCATTTAGTCTCTGAGTGAAGCTGAAAACACAACAGACAGAAAGTACAGTCAGTCATGGCTCCCCTCCCTCCTCTACGAACTTCACTGAGATTTACTTTGAGTTCAGTTTTTAGTCAAACTCACATTCAGTGTGTGGAGCGTCAGCAGCTTGAAGCAGCAGTGTTGTAGTTTCCCACTTTTCTCTCCTGTAGCTGAACTCACTCAGAGGAAGTTGTTAGTTTGGTCTGAAGGTGAATCTGATCGTCTGTTTTTCAGTCCGTGTCTCTTCACGGAAGAAGAAAAACAAACTGTTTCCTGGTTTGTCTCTGTGAATCAGGTGAGGGGTGGAGCTTTGTCAGACTTCCTCTGCTGAATGCTTCTCATGTATCACAGAGGTCTGTCTCATTCAAAAGGACTGGTTTGTTTAGGACTGATAATGTGCGGCAGGCTGAACTATGAACTATATTCAAAAGCAGTGTTCATACTAGGGCTGTTTTCGACTAAGGATTTTCATAGTCGAATCTGATTCGTCAGATTTTGCCATAGTCGACTGATCGTCGAACCTGTTTTTTTTTTTTTTGATAGCAGCTAGATCTTATTTGCGACCTTTTTCCGTTTCAGACAAAAGAGCTCATGGTAGGTGTGAAACAAATACCTTTATTTATTTAAAGCCAGATGAACAAAACTGGGCATATCAAACATCAGTGTGTTTAAACGGTAGTCTTAGCTTCTTCCAAAGTACACTGTAGTGTGCTGCTCACCTCCGCTCATTGGATTGTGCAACTGCAGTGGGTGATTTATTAATACGTAGTAAGAAGCTAACCCCTCCGAAAATACACTGCAGCGGAACGGCTCCGCTCGACAGCGGCACCGGCGGAGTACGCTGTCAGTAACGACACCGTACTCCGCCGTCCACCAAACGCACACATAATTTTGAACTCTTTATTAACAGAAGGCAGATTTTGTATCAAAATAGGCTTTTATATAACGAAAAAAAGACATTCTCTGTAACAATTTATGCTCAGCAGCCGTGGGCACCCCCATATAGTCAGAATGGTTTCCTGACGATTCGACTACGAGGTTCATAGTCGAATCAGACCTCTCCGAATCGAATCGTCGAATAGTTGACTATTGGAGGTCAGCCCTAGTTCATACATAACTTAGTAAAAAAAGTGAAGTGTATAGATCAGTGAGCACAGAATTAAATCTCTCTCATCTGAAGTTTGCAATAATTATAGATCCATCGTGACTCTTTGAGTAAACACATATATGTGATTGTGATTGTCATTTCGTCCACTGTCGTATTAAAACAGAAACATCTGTAGCATTTTTGTCTGTCAGTTCAGACTGAAACATCTTATCAGTGACTGGATGGATTGTGATGATTCATGTTCCTCTCAGGTATTGGCCAATGTGAGTAGTTCAGCTGCACACTACACAATCTCTCATGTATGTTGCCGATCACCAAGAAGAGGGATTGGTCATGCTACTTGCCACAAGTGAATTTCTCCTACAAGATCACAACACATCAGATTACTGTTGAGTCCCAGTTTTCCTTGATGTTTGGGTCGCACCCTCGATTATCTGTTGGACAGAGTTCAAGAACCTGCAGCACCCATGACTGGATCAGGGAACACTTTTGAGGGTGTTACTGAGCACCTAGAAGGTGCAGCTGCCATAAGAGAAGGTCAGTCAGTATACCTTCTTCAACTTGGCGACATCATTCGCTACACCGACGACATCCCGCTCTACATCACCAAATCCATCATCGATGTCTCTCTCCAGCTGCCTCACTGACATCAAATCCTGGATGAATACCATCTTCCTCAAACTGAACTATGACAAATCAGACATGATGATCATCGGCCCCAAATCCCTCACCAACACCACTCACAGTTTCTGCCTCACCGTTGACACCTCCACCCTGTCTCCATCTCCACACAGCCACAACCTCAGAGTCATCTTTGACGATAACCTTTGAACAACACATGAATCAAATCACCAGAACTGCCTTCTTCCACCTCAAAAACATAGCCTGGGATGTGTGTGTATGTTTGTGTGTATGTGTTTCTGATTGTACTGTGTTATCAATAGGCCTACATGTTAATATATGTCACTGTATTTTTATTACTAACTTATGAACTGTACAGGCAGCATAGGGCTGTTCCAGAAATAAGAAAACATCATTCAAAATCACATTTATATTTGTAACAATGCTAATAACTACAAATCCAGCCTTGGAACAGAGCCTTTCTCAACTGTACGTCATGTGAATGTCTGTAATCAGTGGTGGCCAGTATTTACAAGGTACAAGGTTTATTTGTTTCTTATTTTACAACAGGGTTGTTTAATGAAATGCTGAAATTACCAACATCACATAAAGTCTTAAACATGAGACGTCCACCTTAAATTTTAATTCAGTTTTATTTCTATAACACCAAATCATGACAGAAGTTATCTCATGACACTTTCCACATAGAGTCAGGATCAACATTAACTTTTATAAAACAGCCAAATTCATTCAAGTTTTAGAGACTATTTCACAATAAAAGCCTTCAAAAGTCTTAACAGACCACTGAGTTTTGATCTCAGCTTTAGAAAGAAACAGCTCTTTTTATTGATCTTTCAAAGACATTCGATACAGTTTATCATGCACTGTTTTTAAAAAGACTTTGGACTTGATGAAATTGTTCATAAATGATTTCATAAAATAAAATAAAACTCATGGACAGAGAGCAGTATGTGGCTACTGGAAATCTTAAATTAATCATCTGAATCTGTTCAGATTGTAAAAGGCGTCCCACAAGGCTCAATACTGGGGCCTGTTCTGTTTACTCTTTATATAAGCCTAGATGATACAGTCTCTTCTCAAAGTTGGTGTAATATACATTTATGCTGATGACACTATTTTGTACTGATATGTGGATGTTAAACATTATTCTGTTAAATTCTTTAAGCACTGCTTTGCTGATTTACAAGTTGTATTCAGTAACCATAAACACCGCATTCTGACACCCAGAGGCCTCAAAAACTGAACGGTAGGCAGAGCCATTTATAATTCTGCAAATTCAAGTGGGATGACTGAACGCGTGTCTGGAAATCCGCCCAGGTCAGAGCCCGCCGAACTCTTGGCTCCTCGAATCTAGACTAAATTTATGAGACAAAAATGACTAAAACTAACGCACAGGACTTATGTGTAGTATAAAAGGATGAGTCAAGGTTGAGCGTATATATATATGTCTGTCTGTTTGTCTGTTTAACTTTTAGTTTTATGTAATACCATGGTGCGGAAAGAATGAGTGACTTTGATGAAGTGTTACTGTAAGTGCATAATTTGTTGGTTTGTGGTTTGTGTAGGATTGATGTTTGGACTGATCTGGCTGACCTTACAGGCAGAGTCAGCAGGTAGAGTGTAGCCGTGATCAGACCAGGAGTTGGAGAGGTGCATTCTGAGTTTGCATATTTGGTTGAAAAAGACTGTAGACTCAAATAATAAGAAGGAAAATTGTGTGGAACAAAGGTTGGTTAAAGGAAGTGTATCAAGTCAAAAGTGAAGGAATCTCTATTATTTTCTGTGTTTTCTGTGTCTTTGTTAGAGCTCATTGTTGTTAAAGTTAAGGTGTCTATGGCTACAGCTTTGATTTGAGTGATAGTGTTTCGGCTAGGTGACCGGACATTTCATTAACAGGACAAAGGTCTGTATGGGTAGACAACCTTGGCATGCTCTATGGCTGCCGCCCTGTTTGCTTGTTGTAGTGCCTCAGCTGAGTGCTGAGACATTCCTATGATCCAGGTCTGCACAGGTAGAGACGCCTAACGCGTGTGTCGCTAAGGGGCCTACAGGACGGTGATAAAGTAGACTGTGCATTATAAAGAAACTAGAAAATGTCTAAACAAATGTAGAGTGTGTCTGAGTCTGGTCCCATCGCGTCCATACATTAAGTAGCTGTCAGTGTGTGTGTGCTTGTTTCACACAGTCAGTTTGTGGTTGCCAAGCAGCCAGGGTCAGGTGATGCCCAGAGCAATCAAGCACAGCTGTGTGCTGTCTCACCCTCTGACCCCTGAGAGACACAGAAAATCTCTAAATGAACCCCCTCCAACTAGTGGACACTAATGCCAAACGGTAGGTCGTATCAAAAAGCCCAAATGACCGTGAGCATCCTCATCTTGTCGACCATGTGAATGCAGAATTTCAGTGTCTAAAGTTAAAAAATGTGACCTGGGGAGAGAGAGAAAGAACAGGTGCCCCGTGCTCCTTTGGGAAATTTCTCCTCTCCAATTTACATGGGAGTAGATGGGGCTGTCGGTGGGTGATCCTGGCGCATCAGTGCGTCTCCCGCCAAAACTATAAGTCTGACAGCTTCAGCAGTGATATCGCTGCGTAGCCCACAAATTTTCCTACGTTTCTATGTATGAATTATTTCTGTAGAGTGACATTTGTGGCCACGAGAGCCGTTTACAAATGTATTTTTTGACAAATGTTTCTCTCCCTCTCCACTCTAGCGATGATGTCACCCACTCTAGCTCTGGAACATTCTACCAATACACACCCATTGTAAATGTTGGCGTGTTTTTTGGTGATTTTTGGCAAAACCGTTTGGTGAAACTCTTAGAAAAGTCACAGCACACCATTCCCGGCCAAGCCGGTCGTTTTGATGTGCGCATGCGTATATGAGGTGAAAGTTCACAACATGGTTCATTCACTCTGCCAAACACAACCTGAGATCACTGTCACAGGTTAGTTTATCTTTGTTTGCTTCGTTTATTCACCTTAAATATCACTAATCATACATACATAACACAGTAATGGGCAAAAACTGACCTGATTGAGTGAGATTACTCATGTAAACTTTGTAAACATCTGATTTACTCTTAAACTCTGATCTACATGTATATTTGACTCTCTGTGTGTAATGTGATTGTGACTTTGTTTGTCGTGCTTGTTACCAAATGATGATTTTCTCTTAAAAAAATGATGCAGACGTGTTTGAAGACAAATAAAATACACTGCTTTGGGGTCAGTTCAGGTTTTTCTTCATGTTTTAGCCACATATAAACAGTGTTGGGAACGTTACTTTAAAAAAGTAATTAGTTATAGTTACTCACTACTTGTTCCAAAAAGTAACTGAGTTAGTAACTGAATTACTCTATAATAAAAGTAACTCGTTACCAGGGAAAGTAACTATTTGCGTTACTGTTAAAAAAAAAGTTGCTATATGTCAAAGAATTTGGATTTTTTTGAGCAGTTTTCACAAGTCAGTTGAAATGAGTAGAACAGACAGGTGTTTGTACATAACTTTCGATATTTATTGCACGTCGACAGACAGCAAGATGTTTATCCTGCACTTCAAGTATTATCTTTGTAAGAAAAGTAAACAGTTACACCATATAAAGTGCATTTAACTCTAGCAAATTAAATCAAACTCTCTCAACCTGAGACAACTGGTCAAGTAAACAACCTATACTTCCAAGTGTTTTGTTCACAACAAAAGTAAACTTTTAAACAACAAAAAAGTGTGTTTAGCTCTGTAGTCTTATTCTTAATTAAATAAATCTCCCAATCTCAGACAACTGGTCTGGTAGACATTCTGTACTTCAAGTATTTTCTTCAAAAGTAAACAGTTAAATAATATAAAGTGTGTTTGCAGTAACTGTAGCAAATTAAATAAATCAAACTCTAACAACCTGAGATAAATAGTCTGGAAGACATAGGCTGCTGTATTTCTTTATCTTCATTAAAAAAGTAAACAGTTTAACATGATGGAGTGCTTTTAAAGATTGAACTTTGGCTCCTAGATATTCATCTACCCATCCAAACACTCATCTAAAACACTCATCTATTCATGTGTCCGTCGTGTATCCGACTAACCCATGTAGCCTAACCATCCTACCCTTCAAACCACTGATTGTATCTAAGAAGCAGCAGCATTTCAAACCTCTTGTCTGTCAGCCTGTTTCTCTTTGGGGTGAAGACCAGCTTCCCCAGGCTAAATAGTCTCTCTACTGGGGCACTGGATGGAGTGTCTGCATTGTATTTGAGTGAAATTTTCTTTATTAGTGGGAATCCGTTAAGAGTGTCCATCCCTTGTGCTCCTGATTTTAAATAGTCAGCGACTTGGCTTTCCACAGAAGCAGAGGTGTCCTCCTCATCCTCAAAGGAAAAGAATTCATCCTCTAAGGCTGAGTCGGTGCTGAGTCGGTGCTGAGGCTGCGCGTTGGTGCGTTGGTACCTGTTGGCTGGTCTTCATCTTGGGCACTTTTTCGGCACTCCGCCAGCAGACTTGCCTTGGCGTTGTCCTTCCTTTCCTGTGTCCGCAGCCAACGTAGTTTAAATCTGGGCAGCGTCACCGCAGCCAAGACGGCAGTCTCACTTTCCAGCACCTCTGAAAATCTGGTTTTGATTGCCTGAAATGAGACACACACACACACAGACATACAGCATTACACATTATGAGCTAAGAGATATACATTTCATTTTACTTTGATTTCATAATTCATAATTAATACATATTTCATGTGTATTCATGTATTCAATGTATTTGAAGAAATACTAGCTCTTACCTTGACAACAGCCTCTGGAAGGTCACCAAGGATTTGGAGGCCAGTCTCCAAGTCCAGGGTCTTGGAGATCGATGTCTCCAGTGTGGGTAGCAGGGTGCCATAGAAACAGTTGTCTTCGCCCTGAAGAATGTCAAGGTCTGCTGTTAGTGGCTTCATCACTGTGCAGTCTTCTCTGAGGAACTGGTACTCCTGATCTGTGATGGCCTTCAACCCAAAATTGTAGGAAATAGTGTTCAGCTCTGCGATTGGGAATTCACAGACACGAGCAACGGCATCATGAAAGGAGTTCCATCTGGTCGTACATGGGACAAGGAGCTTCCTTTCAAGGACTTCATCCACGATCTCTGCAGCCACTGTGGAACGGCTGGCCTTGTTCCACAAAGCTGTGCATTTGGAGATGGCACTTCTGTACACAGCTTTTATGCCTGGCCTTGAAAGTAGCCATTTGTCCACATCAGAGCATGAAATAAGGTTTGCTGTGTGCGATTCACATCTGTGGTGTAGTGGCAAAGTCACAACATCCTCTTCCTCATTCATGTCTTGTAAGGCATCATGAAGGTCGACAAAAGTTACATCATCATCATCATCCTCCTCCCCAGAGTCATCACCCTGAACGGGCTGGTAAACTTTAAAGGCTTTCACAAAATTCGAACCATTGTCTGTGACAGTAGCTGTGATTTTGTTAGAAATACTGAAGGATGAGTGGATATTGTCCAGTTCAGTAGCAATGCTGTCATAGGTATGACGGCCCTTGAAACGTCTGCAGGCCAAGGCTGCTTTCTTTCGCTCTAGGCTGTGTGGATCTAACCAATGGGCAGTCACGCCAAGGTAACTGCGGTTGTGCGCAGTCCAAATATCTGTAGTTGTAGACAAAAAGTCCAACTCTTCAAAACTCTTTTTAAGCTCTGTGTTCATTTTGGCGTACTCAGCATCTAGGTATTTAGCAAACGTCTTTGAGCATGGCGTACAGGCCCCTGCTTTCTTAGGTATTTTAGCAATAATGGCTCGGAATGAATCATCCTCCACCGTCGATAATGGCAACATACTTTTAACAACATACCTGCCTATCATACGGTTGACTTCAGCCTGTGTCATAGATTTTTGTTGTGAGGCAGAAAGATCTAGCTTTTGCTGCTTGGAGGACTTTGCTCTGAGTCCTTCTTTGCTAGTGGACAGCGAGCTATCATCTGTGGTGGAGGTATCGGTGTTTTTGGCCACTAGCTTTGTAGATGCGTGTGTCGTTGTGAGATGCTTCATTCATTCATTATTAATTCATTAAATTAGAGTTGCTTACAACGGATGTCGACAAAGTCTTCGCTCCTGGACATAATGTACACATTACATGCACGTTCTTGCCTTTGACCACAATGAATTTGAAGTAGTGCTTATATCTCCACCTTGAAAATGCCAACTTTTCATCGGATTGCTCCTGACTCGCCATCTCTGCTGCTTCATCGAATCTCTGTTTAGCTGTTTTGTGTGTGTGTGTGGCGCGTGTGCTGGCATGTGTGTAAAAACACTGGCTCTGATTGGCTACCATGAAACATGACTCTGCCTTAGCCAATCATAATCGCTTACCTCGTTATTAACCCACCTCCTCACTAGCCGTGAGCCAGGGGTGCGTTCGGATTACACAGTTTATTCAATCAATGCATAGTAACGCACCGTATTTAACGTCCAGTAACGTTAACGGCGTTGTAACGACGTGAAAAGTAATTAGTTAGATTACTCCGTTACTGAAAAAATAACGTTGTTACCGTTTAAAAGAACGGCGTTATTCCAAACACTGATAATAAAAGGTTTGTGTTTCTGCTGACCCGTCCTCGACTTCTGTGCCGTCTACTACATGTACCTCATACAAGCACACTTCAAACAACCTGAACTATCCCTGTAAATATTGTTCATTTGAAAAGTTTGTCACATTTGTTTTGTAACTTGTGTTGTATTTGTAACCTCAGCATTCCATACATACATACATACAGTTTGACATGTCACTTTCCATCATTATCTCATTATCTCTACACATTTCCCATTTTTTCCAACATTCACTTACATTACAGCAGAGCTGTTTGACTGTTACTCACACTGTCCTGCAGCAAAAATCAATGTTGATTTACAACTTTAGACTTTGTTTTGTTGCACTTTGCTTCTTTAATTCACCAACATGTTGTCAGTCATGCAGTCTGTCACCTTGAAGTTCAGTTTTGTGGGAATTAATTGCTAATTTGTCCTCGTTTGTGCCATTTAAACCCTTTTGGACAAGTTCTATGTTTGTCCATGTACTGTGAAATCATTTTACACATTAAAAAGGTCGACGATAGAAACAAAAAGATTTTTGTCAAACTAAATAACAAGAAAAAGAAAATAAAAACAAGAAAAAAACAAGAACTGAAACAAAAATAAACTTCTTTGGAATAATGAGACAGCAGGAGCAGCTAATAAACAGAAATATAATCATCCTTTTTGTCTCTAACTGCTCTGTTCCACTGTCACACTGACTTTATGTGCTAATATCTTCAGAGTGAGTTTATCCAAAAGGATAATGTATGGAAACATCTTGTCAGTGAAAGTGTGTGTGAAGGTGTGTATGTGTGTGTTTGTATCAGGATCAGAGAACGACAGTTTTCCTCTGTTCATGTCCAGATTCACTCTGATCCTCTGGAGCTTCTTCTGGACTTGGAGAGCAGTGGATGGAACTGATGATGAGTGTGCATAGTATTTACCTTCATATAAACACATTCCCCAGAATCCAGACTGTATGCGTCCTTTCCTCTGGAGAGTCTCTGCTAACACACCCAATGACCAGTGTGTACTGTCTCCAACCTCGACATCCCAGCTGTGAGTCCCTGAGTTAAATCCTTCAGAGCCCAGAACAATGCGCCAATGATCAAGCCTCTCTGGATTGTCAGGAAGCTGCTGTTCCTCTCCTCGTCTCACACTGGTCAGATCTTCAGACAGGATCAGTTCTGGATGAGCAGTGTTTGGATCCAGAATCACAGGAGTGTAGGAGACCATGTCCTTCATGTTGTTCCAGATGTTGAAGATCAGGTTGCCCAGGTGTTTGGCCTCGTCTATCAGAGCTCCTGAGGGCAGCTGTGGATCATCCAGCAGGGGGCGCTGCTGGACTCTTTGCACTGCAGCCTTGTAGTTGTGCAGGAATGAGACGTCTTCAGCTCTCAGCTCGTCCTCTGTGGCTCTGACGGTGTCTGAAAGAGCTGCTATCTCTCTGCTCAGAGCCTCCATCTTCTCCTTCATCATCTGACTCTTCTGCTCCTCTTCCTCCCTCAGTGCAGCCATCCTGGCCTCCTCTTCCTCTTCTAGAAACTGGTGAAGCTTCTTAAACTGATCCTTAATCTGCCTCTCTGTGCGTCGGGCCTGGACCTTCATGTGTTCTGCTGTTTGATCAAACTTCACTTTAACTTCTTCAAAAACCTTTAACTTCTCCTTCAAGGGCTCCAGAGTTTCCTGAAGGTTCTTCTTGTGTTGTCGTGCAGCTTCATCGATGGGTTTGAATCTGTGGTCGGTGTGTTTTTCTGAATCTCTGCAGACGAGACACACCGGCTGTTGATGGTCCAGACAGAAGAGTTTGAGTTTCTCAGAGTGCAGACTGCAGAGAGCCTCTGAAGATCTCTGATCTCTCTCCAACAAGAAGGCCTCACAAAGGTTCTTTAACACCAGGTTACAAGGTGGTTCATCTTTTGAAGATCTTCTCTTACAAACTGGACACTCTCGTGTTGGTTTCTCTCTCCACCAGCTCTTCAGACAGTCTTTACAGAAGCTATGGCTACATGACAGAACAACAGGATCTGCAAAGACCTCCTGACAGACCGAACAGCAGAGATCCTCCTCTGATCTGGAAGCCATTTAGTCTCTGAGTGAAGCTGAAAACACAACAGACAGAAAGTACAGTCAGTCATGGCTCCCCTCCCTCCTCTACGAACTTCACTGAGATTTACTTTGAGTTCAGTTTTTAGTCAAACTCACATTCAGTGTGTGGAGCGTCAGCAGCTTGAAGCAGCAGTGTTGTAGTTTCCCACTTTTCTCTCCTGTAGCTGAACTCACTCAGTAAAGAGACACGGACTGAAAAACAGACGATCAAAACTGTTTCCTGGTTTGTCTCATTTCTGTCGTCAGCTGAGCGGTGGAGCTTCGTCACACTTCCTGTAACACAGAGGCTGCAGGAGTGAACGTGTGAGACCGTCGAATTGACTTTAGTGAAGAGTTAAACTCTTTTCAGGAGTTAAACACTGATCCCATGTAGAGTCAAACACACCTCTCACCTTGAGTTCATTGAGAACAGTCAATGCTGAAAAGTTTCTCTGAATGCTGATGGAGTAAATATATGAAAACACTCCAAAGTTAAATAAAGGCATGCACTCAGTTCACTTTCAAGCAGGAAATGAGTCGTGGTGAGTCACACACTTCCTCTAACTTGCAGCTAAACGGTGAAATGTGTCTGTGAGGCGTGAAAAGCAGAAACATAACGTTGATTCACGTTTGATCAGCACGGCCTCGTTTGACAGTTTGATGGAATAAAATGGTATGAGTTCGTCTCTGCCGCCTCCAGAGGACTCACCCTATGTTCCCTCTGATGAAGCAACAACAACAAATATTTCATTCATGTTATTTATCTTGTTTATGTGCACTCATGTCAGCCTTCACTCACACAGCTGTCGGTACCGGTTACCGGCAGTGAACGACGCAGTAACGTTCAGACGGATTTGGTGTTTTTATCCGAGTTTGACAAGAGAATATTAAAACAGACTGATGATGCTGCGCTGCACTCATTGTTCTCTGTTTGGACCTAATAAAGCGCCCACTGAATGTACCATGATGCAGAATTACCTTTGTAAGTAACTCTTAAAAAGGGGTTTTATAACTGATTATCGCTGCCTGTATGCTCTTATTTGTTGTTTTCCGCTTTTACTACGACATGCTTTTATTTTGGTGGTCCCGGGCCGGAAGTAAAGGTTGTGCATCTAATAGCGAACAAGGCAATTGACTTCACACGGATGACGATAACGTGGGACAGTCAGAGAACAACATAGCTCAATTTTAAGGATTTTACCATATGTGTTAAGCACCTGGCTAGAATTGGGAACAAGGTATGTTGTAAAAATATGTTTTATGTGGAGTTATGTGTATGTATGCGGTGATGTGAAGCTAAAAGGAGCCTTTGAGTCATTTCATGGTTAAAATGGTTTATTTGTTTCTAAGAGCTCATTTTGTTTTATTTGTCTGTCCTTAGCTCTTACGGTGTTCCAGAAATGAAAGGATTCATGTGCAAAATATCAAAGGGACGGCTGTACATTAATAAATTCTGCTGAAAACATCAGTACGCTTCACCATTGTCTGGCCGGGTTCGCTATAGTAAGAGCTTGACCCTCATCGATTCTGACGATCTGCCGCTGCAGAGACGTGCCACGACAGAGGGTTTCCACAGCGTGCTGCTGTCACGCCACTCGCTGTTCACGGGGGTTCACCAGACAACGCACATTCCCATACGTCAACGCCTGCTCTACGGTGATTTGGGTGGCAGTCACAATGATTCGGTGCAATGGTCAAGTACAGTTATACTCAGCAACATTGAAGCAGAACTATTAAACATGTAAAGTAAACATATAAATACTCACCTGCTTAGCTACAGTAAAACTGTTGATACATGTATATGCTATAAATGGACTCTTTCTAATTGAAGGACATTTTTCACCTTTTGTTTTTTGCATTTATGCACCTTGAGAATTGCATTTATTGTGGTGTTTACATTCACATTTATAGCCATTTGAGTGTCTCTATATCAATGTATCTGCTGGTTATTATGCATTGACGAAGTATATGCTGTTCTTATGCTGTTAACTTTAAGTTTCCTGAGCATATCTGCCTAAAGGTTTTCTTCTAACTTAAAGGATTAAAAATTCAGATGATTATGGCAGAGTCAGCTAACGAGAAAGGGGCAGAGAAGGAGATGGCTGGTTCCCAGCATAAAGTTCAAGACTCACAGAGTGAACTCCACACAGTGGCAGATGCTTCCGAGAGATTAGGTTTGAAGGAGATGGTTGAAGCTAAACAACAAAGCCTCACTGATCAACAAGGTAAATCAGAAAAAACAGGTGATGACCTACCTGAAGTCCAACGTTGCTCTGAGCGTGCATGGCATCCTACGGAGAAGATGCGTGCACTCCAAGAGGAAAAGGCCAAGAAAAGGGAGAAAGGGCTGCTATCCATGTATGAGAAATGGAAGCTCCAAGTTCGCAGTAAGAGAGCAACTAAAGACATACATGAAAGACAGTGACCTCTGGCTTCTCATTGACGAACTTAGGACAAGTAAAGAAGATATAATGACCATGTACTTTGAAATTCGAGATCTCACCACACCCTCCACTGACATAAGACGACGAGTTGACACGTGTGAATCGGTGTCCAAAGAAATCATCAACATCGCCTACAGCAGAGCCATAGACGAGGAAGGTGAGTTTGACGAGAAACAGGAAAGACGCCGTCTTCATGAACTGCTTCGCCATGACTGTGCAAAATCTATCTATGGATCCGCTGTGTCCATTATAAGTCACAACAAGTCTGATCACTGCTCCATGACATCATCACTAGCAGCCAAGCGTGCTGATGCAGCAGCTGAACTAGCAATGAAGGAAGCAAATTATGAAATGCTGTTAGAGGAAGAAAAACAGAGAGAATCTATACGAGAGTTAGAGGAACAACAACGAAAGGCTCTAGAGGCACAAAAGCGTGAGTTGGAGCGATTGCAGCCAGAGAAGGAAGTGCGGGCAGCTCAGGCCAGGCTTAAGGTCTATGATAAGGAGACGGAACGTGATGTTGCTTACTACACAGACAATGAAAGGAACAAGGAAGCAAATAACGTGCCTGTAACTGCAGTCCCTTCACCTCATGCTACAGCACCCTCTCACACAGACATTTCCTCACTCACTCAGGTTCTTCAAAACAGCATAGCCTTAAACAGGCTTCCTGCACCTGAACCATTCGTCTTCAGTGGTGATCCAATACGATTCATCGAATGGAAAGCAGCGTTTACCTCGCTTGTTGATCAGAGGGCAATCACTGCAGCTGAAAAACTCTACTATCTCAAGAAATACGTTGGCGGCCCAGCACGCCAGGCCCTCGACGGCACATTCTACCGAAACGACAATGAAGCCTACCAAGATGCCTGGAACAAGTTGAGTCATCGCTATGGCCAGCCATTCGCCATTCAGAGAGCGTTCAGAGAAAGACTCTCCAAATGGCCAAGGATTCAACCTAAAGACGCTGAGGGACTAAGAAACTTCTCAGACTTTCTGAATGCCTGTCAAGATGCCATTCCTCATGTCAAAGGCCTTGACACATTAAACGACTGTGAGGAGAATCAGAAACTTGTTCATAAACTCCCAGACTGGGCGGCTTCACGCTGGAACCGTCAAGTCACACAAAGCCTTAACGAGAAGCAAGAATTCCCCACTTTCAAGGACTTTGCTAGCTTCTTGTCAACTGAAGCTGAGATTGCGTGCAATCCCATTACATCTCTACATGCTCTTCGTTCATCAGACTTAAGCACTGAAAAGAGAGATTCCCGAGACATGAAGAGAAATAGGGCCAGTGTTCTCACCATTCAAACAGTTGCTGATAACGAGAACCAAAAGTCAGATAACGAGAACCAAGGGTCAAGAAAGGCTAAGACTCCATGTATTCTTTGTCAAGATGCTAAACACCAACTTCATGCATGCTCCAAGTTCGCAGAGAGGTCATTAGTCGAGCGACGAAACTACATAAAGGAGAAGAAACTCTGCTACGGATGCCTGAAAACAGGCCACAGCGCAAAAGACTGTCGCCATCGTCACTTTTGTGAGACCTGCAAGGGAAGGCATCCGACAGCCCTTCACGACAACAACTATGTGAAGGAAAGGTCTTCATCCGAGGCAATGATAAGTCAAGGTCCTGCTGCAACGTCACTCAGTGTAGCATCAGAAGGCTCATCCAACACATCGATGGTAATACCAGTGTGGGTTTCATCCAAAAATAACCCGACTGTTGAGAAACTTGTCTATGCTCTTCTCGACACCCAGAGTGACACTACATTCATCGACCAAGAAGTGAGTGACGGTCTTGATGCTGACAAGTGTCCTGTTAAGTTAAAGTTGACCACCATGAGTGGAAAGGACACAGTCATCGGAAGTGAGAGTGTTTCTGGCCTTCTTGTGAGGGGATATAGTTCTGCTATTCAAGTCAGTATTCCAGTAGCCTACACAAAGGACTGCATACCAATAAACCGTGCTCACATTCCTACTTGTGAGACAGCTAAACAATGGAGTCATCTAGCAGAAATAGCTGATGAAATCCAACCACTGAAGGACTGTGAAGCAGGGCTTCTCATCGGCTACAACTGCTCCAGGGCCATGGCTCCAAGGCAGGTCATCGTAGGAGGAAATGAAGAACCCTACGCTATACGAACGGACTTAGGATGGAGCATTGTGGGCCGCTCATCACAAGGCTATGATTCCCTGAGCACAAGTCATCTGTGTCACAGAATCACAGTTAAGGAGCTGCCTCCAGCAACCCCTGCCGATGTGATCCGCATCCTGGAATCGGACTTCAAGGATGGCAGTGAGGATGGTAAAACAGTATCACAAGATGACATCACTTTCCTAAACAAGGTAGAAGAGGGCATACAGAAAAACATACATGGCCACTATGAAATGCCTCTGCCCTTCAAAACCAGACCCTCCTTACCTGACAACAAGGACTCAGCCGTGATACGCCTTAACCACCTCAAAAGGAAACTGCAACGGGATGAAAAATATAAGGAGCAGTACATCAGGTTCATGGAAGAAGTCATTGAAAGGGGGGATGCAGAGCTGGTTGAAGACGGTGGGAGCGACGGGGAGAGGTGGTACATTCCCCATCATGGTGTTCGCCACGCGAAGAAGCCAGATAAACTTCGCGTAGTGTTCGATTGCTCAGCCAGGTACAGAGAGACCAGCTGGAACGACCATCTTCTCTGTGGACCTGACATGTTAAACAACTTGATTGGAGTTCTCATCCGCTTTCGACAGCACCCCATTGCGCTGATGTGCGACATCGAGAAGATGTTCCATCAATTCCATGTTGCAGAAGCTGATCGCAACTACCTGCGCTTTCTTTGGTGGAAGCAAGGAGACTTGAAATCGCAGCCTAGTGAGTTCCGTATGAAAGTGCATCTGTTCGGCGCGGCGTCCTCTCCTGGATGTGCAAATTTCGGGCTGAAGCATCTAGCTAAGGTTAATGCCGACGTCTATCCTCAAGGCTCACGATTTATCATGAGGGACTTTTACGTCGATGACGGCCTCACGAGTGTGGAAAGGATTGAAGATGCTATTCAGCTTGCCAGAGAAGCACGTGAACTTTGTGCCACGGGTGGTCTCAGACTACACAAGTTTGTGTCGAATAACAGAGATGTCCTTGAAAGTATACCATCCTCTGAAAGGGCAACCAATGTGAAAGATATGGATCTTGCCTTCGGTGACCTACCACTTGAGAGAGCACTCGGGATTCAATGGGACATGGAGTCTGACCACTTCAGGCTTAACGTCAGCCTCAAAGAGCAGCCTGCGACACGCCGCGGCATTCTGTCCACAGTGGCCTCTCTGTATGACCCTCTCGGGCTCGTAGCACCCGTTCTGCTCAAAGCAAAGATTATCCTTCAAGAGATGTGCAGACGTGGTACGGGCTGGGATGATCCACCCATTGATGAACTTCGTCTACGATGGGAACAGTGGAGAAGTGATCTGGCTCATCTGGATAATGTCACCATACCCCGCACCTACTTACCTGCTGGGTTTGGAAGGGTCTTAAAGGCAGAACTGCATCATTTCTCCGACGCCAGCACAAAGGGTTACGGTCAGTGCTCATACCTAAGACTGCAAAATGAAGATGGAGCTGTTCACTGCGCCTTAGTTTTTGGAAAGTCACGCGTCTCACCGACAAAACTCACTACTATTCCAAGATTGGAATTGACGGCAGCAGTTGTTTCTGTGAAAACAAGCCACCTACTCAAGGAGGAATTAGGATCTGCTGACACTGAGGAGTTCTTCTGGACCGACTCAAAGGTGGTCTTGGGATACATAAAAAATGAGGCACGGCGATTCCACACCTTTGTGGCCAATCGCGTTCAGAAGATTCAGCTGAGCTCAGCTCCGCAGCAATGGAGATATGTACCGACCAACGAGAATCCCGCTGACCACGCTTCTCGGGGCTTGACCACCAGTGAGCTTCTGTCGTCCACCTGGCTCACTGGACCCCGGTTCTTATGGAACAAGGAAATGAAGCTGCCGGCAGATGATTCTCCAGAGTTGACAATTGGAGATCCAGAGGTCAGAAGCGCTTTAGCACTCACCACAAGAACCACGGAGCGAGTAAGCTTGGTTGATCGCTTATCTAAGCTCTCATCTTGGTCACTGGCAACTCGAGGTGTTGCACGCATTCTAAGGCGCATCCGCAAGAACAAGTTAAACAGTCTCACCTCTGTAAAAGAACGAGAAGATGCAGAACAGTGCATCATCAAGGATCTGCAAGAAAATGTGTATCAAGAAGAGTTGAAGCTGTTAAGCAAAGGGATTCCCCTACCCTCTCACAATCCACTATACTCTCTTGATGCATTCCTGCACGAAGATGGCGTCCTCAGAGTGGGAGGAAGACTGGGCAACTCCTCTCTTCCCAACTCCATCAAGCACCCTGCAATCATTCCCAAGAATCATCACATCACAAAGATGTTGATTGCTCACTTTCACGACAGGATGAAACATCAAGGTAAAGGTCTCACCGTTAATGAGATCAGGTCCAACGGCTACTGGATTCCAGGGATTAATCGCGCTGTAGCGTCTTACATTCATCAATGCGTCACCTGTAGACGGCACCGGAAACCAACTGAAGAGCAAAGGATGTCCGATCTTCCCCCTGAACGTGTGGAACCATCACCCCCCTTTACCTTCTGCGGAATGGACTGCTTCGGCCCATTCCACACCAAGCAAGGAAGAAAGGAGAGCAAGAGGTACGGCCTTCTCTTTACTTGCCTCAGTTCCCGTGCCATCCATATTGAGATGCTTGAAAGCATGTCAACGGACGCTCTCATCAATGGCTTGAGATGTTTCATTGCCATACGAGGTGCTGTTCGTCAGATCCGGTCTGACCAAGGAACCAACTTTGTTGGAGCCAAAAACGAATTCAAAGAGGCTCTCAAGGAAGTTAATGCAGACCGGCTGGCTGCATTTCTGGCAGACAAACAATGTGACTTTGTCATGAACGCACCCCATTCTAGTCACGCTGGTGGGGTGTGGGAGAGACAAATCAGGACCGTGAGAAACGTCCTCAGGACCACGCTTGCCCTTTCCTCTGGTAGGCTAAATGATGCTTCTCTCCGGGCTTTTCTCTATGAAGCTATGGCAATCGTCAATGGTCGTCCACTGACCATTACCAACCTCAACGATCCCCAAGGCCTTGAGCCACTCACCCCAAACCATCTCCTAACTATGAAATCTGCCAAGGCCTTACCTCCCCCAGGAGAATTCGTCAGGGAAGACATGTATGGGAAGAAAAGGTGGCGGCATGTTCAATACTTGGCAGAACAGTTTTGGAGTCGATGGCGTAAGGAGTACCTTGCCAATATCGCTCTCAGACAGAGGTGGCACACCCCCAGAAGGAATCTGCAAGTTGGAGACATTGTGATGATGAAAGGAGATGACGTTAATAGGAATGAGTGGAGATTGGGAAGAGTCACAGGAACCACTACTGGCAAAGATGGACTCATAAGGAGGGTTAAGGTCTGCCTCGGTGACAGGAATCTTGGCAAAAGGGGGGAGCGTCTTCACAAGACGTCTGAAGTAGAACGCCCAGTCCAGAAACTAGTTTTGTTGCTAGAGGCTGACTAAAACCAGGTTCCCCCTTTAAAATCTTATATCTCCTCCACATACCTAATCTTAACGCAGTTTATAAAGAGGTTCTACCTGTGTTCTAAGCTATTCTTTGGTATTCATACATAAGACGGGTCACTTCAGTTAAAATCACTCGTGATTAATGTAAATTGTATACTGTTCCATTATTCACTCATGATTGGTGGGAGTGTAAGTAACTCTTAAAAAGGGGTTTTATAACTGATTATCGCTGCCTGTATGCTTTTATTTGTTGTTTTCCGCTTTTACTACGACATGCTTTTATTTTGGTGGTCCCGGGCCGGAAGTAAAGGTTGTGCATCTAATAGCGAACAAGGCAATTGACTTCACACGGAGCAAACGATAACGTGGGACAGTCAGAGAACAACATAGCTCAATTTTAAGGATTTTACCATATGTGTTAAGCACCTGGCTAGAATTGGGAACAAGGTATGTTGTAAAAATATGTTTTATGTGGAGTTATGTGTATGTATGCGGTGATGTGAAGCTAAAAGGAGCCTTTGAGTCATTTCATGGTTAAAATGGTTTATTTGTTTCTAAGAGCTCATTTTGTTTTATTTGTCTGTCCTTAGCTCTTACGGTGTTCCAGAAATGAAAGGATTCATGTGCAAAATATCAAAGGGACGGCTGTACATTAATAAATTCTGCTGAAAACATCAGTACGCTTCATTGTCTGGCCGGGTTCGCTATAACCTTTTTATCCCGGCTGTCCAGGTACGGCACAAGAAGGTCCAACATGAGCTCCACTGAGAGTCAGTGATGTGACGTGGAGCCCAGAGGAAGAGGAAATGATGCTCGAGTCACCGGATGAGGAACCTCACCTCACCCCGACCTCGAGTGAGACTTCCTGTAAAATGTATTTATTCATGAAGAAACAGAAACATTTGTAAGACATACAACTAAGACTGATCTTTGGATCTTTGTGCTTTTAAGCTTGATTTTCATTTTAACACATATATAACCTTTATTTTAACACATATATAATCCTTATTTTAACACATATATAATCCTTATTTTAACATATATATAATCCTTATTTTAACACATATATAATCCTTATTTTAACACATATATATAATCTTTATTTTAACACATATATAATCCTTATTTTAACACATATATATAATCCTTATTTTAACACATATATAATCCTTATTTTAACATATATATAATCCTTATTTTAACACATATATAATCCTTATTTTAACACATATATATAATCTTTATTTTAACACATATATAATCCTTATTTTAACACATATATATAATCTTTATTTTAACACATATATAATCCTTATTTTAACACATATATAATCCTTATTTTAACACATATATATAATCCTTATTTTAACACATATATAATCCTTATTTTAACACATATATATAATCTTTATTTTAACACATATATAATCCTTATTTTAACACATATATAATCCTTATTTTAACACATATAATCTTTATTTTAACATATATAATCCTTATTTTAACACATATAATTCTTATTTTAACACATATATAATCTTTATTTTAACACATATATAATCCTTATTTTGACACATATATAATCCTTATTTTAACACATATACAGTTTGAAGTAGAGGTGCAAGGGAACTGAGAACATTGTTATGCATGATTTGAGCACAAGACTGCACAGATAAAGTTTGGTTTGAAATAATCATTTTTGTAATGAGCATTATGGTAAGAAGGTGAACTAAGCTAAATTATACAACAAGTAGGTCCGACCGAGCAATCTGATTGGTCAACAAGACGTTTAGAATGTGCTTTAATCAGCATGACAGCACACCTGACTCATCACTGAAAATATCACTCCGCCATCTCCACATTGACACATCCTGAAATATAGAACATGTAAACAAATATGAATAAGTCCACTGGAAGTACTTTAATAATTAATACATCTGAATTTACAAGTTCAGCTTTCTGTAATGAATATTCTGTGTTATGGAGCTGTTAGACTGCCTCGTTAATACAGGTGTGTACCTCGTTAATACAGGTGTGTGCCTCGTTAACACAGGTGTGTGCCTCGTTTGTGTTCAAACAGTTCAGTGAGCTCAGAGAAAATGTTTTTGCAGAGTAAAGGTGGACTAATGTGGACTGAAGAGGAATATTCCGTTAGATAAAAACATGTTGTTCATTTTGATTCCATCGATCTTTGTTCAACACATTTTGACTTTTGGACTTTACAACGCTGTGGAGTTACTGGAAATGTTTGGATCATCCTCCATCAGCTGTGCAGGTGAGTCGCTGATTTTCCAGGTATTAGTCAGGCCCCGTGTATCTCCATAGAAACGGAGATCAGAACAGAAACAGCGAGCAAAGAAATGTTAATGTTGAGAGCAAATTGCCCCAAAATATGAAATTCTTTGATTCTATATTTTATTTAAGTTAGTAATTGTTGTTCTTATTATTGGCACTTCAGTGACGCTGACCGCATCACCCTCGTGCCAATAATGACGTTAAAGCACACCCTCTGTGTAATATTGCTTAAGCATGTGGTAGTCAAGATGTGTAGTGAACGCTGTAACATTTTTGATGCTTGAGTAGCGTGTAGTACATGTAGTAACACAGCAGGAAACAAAAATGAGAGTAGTGGGTGCTAGACAAACAACAAAGGCAGAGCAAGCGAGCCTCTAATGGTGTCATCTTGAAAGAAGGTCAGCAAAGGAGAGAGGCATAGTGAAGGTAGTAGAATAGTGAGGCCTGCAGCCTGAGAATTATGCTGGAAGACTGTGTGGGAGTGGTGCAGGTCGAACAGTGTGAGAAACTGACGTTACAAAACAGGCATAGAAAAACGACAGGGTGACATGACCTGAAGAATTTAGATCAAGGAGGAAAAAATCCCCAAAGTTCCACGGAGGCACCTGAGAGTTGCACCATTATGTCATAGATGGAAGATAAAAAATGGGCTGGTTTTATGCCATGGGTGTAGAACATTTGAGGGTATAAAAGGAGATGTTTGGGGACAGACAGATCAGTCTTTGTGCAGGAGACTCTGGCTTTATTTGTCTGTGAAGATAATAAAGCTCATCTACAGCCAACTTTGATGAATCCTGAGTCTTTTCTTGAAGACTTATACAATTCCACTGATTGAAGCAGAAATCGGACTTGGTCTCTGGCAGGGACCAAGACATCTAAGCTGACCGATGTTTGACCGGTCATGTTGGCGAGCCAGCCAGGAGGTCAGAGAGCAAATCTGTCTGGAAATCCGCCCTGGTCAGAGCCCGCCGAACTCTTGGCTCCTCGAATCTAGACTAAATTTATGAGACAAAAATGACTAAAACTAACACACAGGATTTATGTGTAGTATAAAAGGATGAGTCAAGGTTGGGTGTAGATACATATGTCTGTCTGTCTGTCTGTTTAACTGTCTGTCTTTTAGTTTTATGTAATACCATGGTGCGGAAAGAATGAGTGACTTTGATGAAGTGTTACTGTAAGTTTGGACTGATCTGGCTGACCTTACAGGCAGAGTCAGCAGGTAGAGTGTAGCCGTGATCAGACCAGGAGTTGGAGAGGTGCATTTTGAGTTTGCATTTTTGTTGAAAAAGACTGTAGACTCAAATAATAAGAAGGAAAATTGTGTGGAACAAAGGTTAGTTAAAGGAAGTGCATCAAGTCAAAAGTGAAGGAATCTCTGTTATTTTCTGTGTTGTCTGTGTCTTTGTTAGAGCTCATTGTTGTTAAAGTTAAGGTGTCTATGGCTACCGCTATGATTTGTGTGATAGTGTTTCGACTAGGTGACCGGACATTTCATTATCAGGACAAAGGTCTGTATGGGTAGACACCCTTGGCATGCTCTATGGCTGCCGCCCTGTTTGCTTGTTGTAGTGCCTCAGCTGAGTGCTGACACATTCCTATGATCCAGGTCTGCACAGGTAGAGACGCCTAACGCGTGTGTCGCTAAGGGGCCTACAGGACGGTGATAAAGTAGACTGTGCATTATAAAGAAACTAGAAAATGTCTAAACAAATGTAGAGTGTGTCTGAGTCTGGTCCCATCGCGTCCATACATTAATTAGCTGTCAGTGTGTGTGTGCTTGTTTCACACAGTCAGTTTGTGGTTGCCAAGCAACCAGGGTCAGGTGATGCCCAGAGCAATCAAGCACAGCTGTGTGCTGTCTCACCCTCTGACCCCTGAGAGACACAGAAAATCTCTAAATGAACCCCCTCCAACTAGTGGACACTAATGCCAAACGGTAGGTCGTATCAAAAAGCCCAAATGACCGTGAGCATCCTCATCTTGTCGACCATGTGAATGCCGAATTTCAGTGTCTAAAGTTAAAAAATGTGACCTGGGGAGAGAGAGGAAGAACAGGTGCCCCGTGCTCCTTTGGGAAATTTCTCCTCTCCAATTTACATGGGAGTAGATGGGGCTGTCGGTGGGTGATCCTGGCGCATCAGTGCGTCTCCCGCCAAAACTATAAGTCTGACAGCTTCAGCAGTGATATCGCTGCGTAGCCCACGAATTTTCCTACTTTTATATGTATGAATTATTTCTGTAGAGTGACATTTGTGGCCACGAGAGCCGTTTGCAAATGTATTTTGTGACAAATGTTTCTCTCCCTCTCCACTCTAGCGATGATGTCACCCACTCTAGCTCTGGAACATTCTACCAATACACACCCATTGTAAATGTTGGCGTGGTTTTTGGTGATTTCTGGCAAAACCGTTTGGCGAAACTCTTAGAAAAGTCACAGCACACCATTCCCGGCCAAGCCGGTCGTTTTGATGTGCGCATGCGTATATGAGGTGAAAGTTCACAACATGGTTCATTCACTCTGCCAAACACAACCTGAGATCACTGTCACAGGTTAGTTTATCTTTGTTTGCTTCGTTTATTCACCTTAAATATCACTAATCATACATACATAACACAGTAATGGGCAAAAACTGACCTGATTGAGTGAGATTACTCATGTAAACTTTGTAAACATCTGATTTACTCTTAAACTCTGATCTACATGTATATTCAACTATCTGTGTGTAATGTGACTGTGACTTTGTTTGTCGTGCTTGTTACCAAATGATGATTTTCTCTTGTAAAAAAATGATGCAGACGTGTTTGAAGACAAATAAAATACACTGCTTTGGGGTTAGTTCAGGTTTTTCTTCATGTTTTAGCCACATAATAATAAAAGGTTTGTGTTTCTGCTGACCCGTCCTCGACTTCTGTGCCGTCTACTACATGTACCTCATACAAGCACACTTCAAAAAGCCTGAACTATCCCTGTAAATATTGTTCATTTGAAAAGTTTGTCACATTTTCTTTGTAACTTGTATTTTATTTGTAACCTCAGCATTCCATACATACATACATACAGTTTGACATGTCACTTTCCATCATTATCTCATCATCTCTACACATTTCCAGCTGCTTTGACATCTACCTGGTCTTAGTTGGTCTTTGCAGCCTTATCGCAGACATCATTTGTTAGTTCACATATTTTTTTGAAGTCACATGTTTCATGTTGGCGGTTGGAGGATGAATTTATTGTCCAAGGAAAGACTGAAGTGTCCTTTAAAACCTTTGTAAACATCTGATTTACTCTTAAATTCTGATCTACATGTATATTTGATCTATGTTTGAACTTTCTGTGTGTGATGTGACATCAGGCAGCCTGTCAGTAAACTGTCAAACAGATTCACCTTCAGTGATCTACATCAGACTGCTGCCATCTAGTGACACAAACATTCACTTACATTACAGCACAGCTGTTTGACTGTTACTCACACTGTCCTGCAGCAAAAATCAATGTTCATTTACAACTTTAGACTTTGTTTTGTTGCACTTTGCTTCTTTAATTCACCAACATGTTGTCAGTCATGCAGTCTGTCACCTTGAAGTTCAGTTTTGTGGGAATTAATTGCTAATTTGTCCTCGTTTGTGCCATTTAAACTCTTTTGGACAAGTTCTATGTTTGTCCATGTACTGTGAAATCATTTTACACATTAAAAAGGTCGACGATAGAAACAAAAAGATTTTTGTCAAACTAAATAACAAGAAAAAGAAAATAAAAACAATAAAAAAACAAGAACTGAAACAAAAATAAACTTCTTTGGAATAATGAGACAGCAGGAGCAGCTAATAAACAGAAATATAATCATCCTCTGTCTCTAACTGCTCTGATACACTGTCACACTGACTTTATGTGCTAATATCTTCAGTTCATCTCTAGTGTTAATGAATGGAAACATCTTCTCAGTGAAAGTGTGTGTGAAGGTGTGTATGTGTGTGTTTGTATCAGGATCAGAGAACGACAGTTTTCCTCTGTTCACGTCCAGATTCACTCTGATCCTCTGGAGCTTCTTCTGGACTTGGAGAGCAGTGGATGGATCTGATGGTGATAGTGCTGAGTATTTACCTTTATAGAAACACATTACCCATATTCCAGACTGTATGCGTCCTTTCCTCTGGACAGACTCTGCTAACACACCCAGAAACCAGCCTGTACTGTCTCCAACCTCGACATCCCAGCTGTGAGTCCCTGAGTTAAATCCTTCAGAGCCCAGAACAGAGGGACAATAATCAAGCCTCTCTGGATTGTCAGGAAGCTGCTGTTCCTCTCCTTCTCTCACACTGGTCAGATCTTCACACAGGATCAGTTCTGGATGAGCAGTGTTTGGATCCAGAACCACAGGAGTGTAGGAGACCATGTCCTTCATGTTGTTCCAGATGTTGAAGGTCAGGTTGCCCAGGTGTTTGGCCTCGTCTATCAGAGCTCCTGAGGGCAGCTGTGGATCATCCAGCAGGGGGCGCTGCTGGACTCTTTGCACTGCAGCCTTGTAGTTGTGCAGGAATGAGACGTCTTCAGCTCTCAGCTCGTCCTCTGTGGCTCTGACGGTGTCTGAAAGAGCTGCTATCTCTCTGCTCAGAGCCTCCATCTTCTCCTTCATCATCTGACTCTTCTGCTCCTCTTCCTCCCTCAGTGCAGCCATCCTGGCCTCCTCTTCCTCTTCTAGAAACTGGTGAAGCTTCTTAAACTGATCCTTAATCTGCCTCTCTGTGCGTCGGGCCTGGACCTTCATGTGTTCTGCTGTTTGATCAAACTTCACTTTAACTTCTTCAAAAACCTTTAACTTCTCCTTTAAGGGCTCCAGAGTTTCCTGAAGGTTCTTCTTGTGTTGTCGTGCAGCTTCATCGATGGGTTTGAATCTGTGGTCGGTGTGTTTTTCTGAATCTCTGCAGACGAGACACACCGGCTGTTGATGGTCCAGACAGAAGAGTTTGAGTTTCTCAGAGTGCAGACTGCAGAGAGCCTCTGAAGATCTCTGATCTCTCTCCAACAAGAAGGCCTCACAAAGGTTCTTTAACACCAGATTACAAGTTGGATCATCCATTGAAGATCTTTTCTTACAAACTGGACACTCTCGTGTTGGTTTCTCTGTCCACCAGCTCTTCAGACAGTCTTTACAGAAGCTGTGGCTACATGACAGAACAACAGGATCTCTAAAGACCTCCTGACAGACCGGACAGCAGAGATCCTCCTCTGATCTGGAAGCCATTTAGTCTCTGAGTGAAGCTGAAAACACAACAGACAGAAAGTACAGTGAGTCATGGCTCCCCTCCCTCCTCTACGAACTTCACTGAGATTTACTTTGAGTTCAGTTTTTAGTCAAACTCACATTCAGTGTGTGGAGCGTCAGCAGCTTGAAGCAGCAGTGTTGTAGTTTCCCACTTTTCTCTCCTGTAGCTGAACTCACTCAGTGAAGAGACACGGACTGAAAAACAGACGATAAAAATTGTTTCCTGGTTTGTCTCATTTCTGTCGTCAGCTGAGCGGTGGAGCTTCGTCACACTTCCTGTAACACAGAGGCTGCAGGAGTGAACGTGTGAGACCGTCGAATTGACTTTAGTGAAGAGTTAAACTCTTTTCAGGAGTTAAACACTGATCCCATGTAGAGTCAAACACACCTCTCACCTTGAGTTCATTGAGAACAGTCAATGCTGAAAAGTTTCTCTGAATGCTGATGGAGTAAATATATGAAAACACTCCAAAGTTAAATAAAGGCATGCACTCAGTTCACTTTCAAGCAGGAAATGAGTCGTGGTGAGTCACACACTTCCTCTAACTTGCAGCTAAACGGTGAAATGTGTTTGTGAGGCGGGAAAAGCAGAAACATAACGTTGATTCACGTTTGATCAGCACGGCCTCGTTTGACAGTTTGATGGAATAAAATGGTCTGAGTTCGTCTCTGCCGCCTCCAGAGGACTCACCCTATGTTCCCTCTGATGAAGCAACAACAACAAATATTTCATTCATGTTATTTATCTTGTTTATGTGCACTCATGTCAACCTTCACTCACACAGCTGTCGGTACCGGTTACCGGCAGTGAACGACGCAGTAACGTTCAGACGGATTTGGTGTTTTTATCCGAGTTTGACAAGAATATTAAAACAGACTGATGATGCTGCGCTGCACTCATTGTTCTCTGTGAAGTTTGGACCTAATAAAGCTCCCACTGAATGTACCATGATGCAGAATTACCTTTTTATCCCGGCTGTCCAGGTACGGCACAAGAAGGTCCAACATGTGCTCCACTGAGAGTCAGTGACGTGACGTGGAGCCCAGAGGAAGAGGAAATGATGCTCGAGTCACCGGATGAGGAACCTCACCTCACCCCGACCTCGAGTGAGACTTCCTGTAAAATGTATTTATTCATGAAGAAACAGAAACATTTGCAAGACGTACAACTAAGACTGATCTTTGGATCTTTGTGCTTTTAAGCTTGACTTTCATTTTTAACACATATATATATATATATAATCTTTATTTTAACACATATATATAATCTTTATTTTAACACATATATAATCCTTATTTTAACACATATATATAATCCTTATTTTAACACATATATAATCCTTATTTTAACACATATATATAATCCTTATTTTAACACATATATAATCCTTATTTTAACACATATATAATCCTTATTTTAACACATATATAATCCTTATTTTAACACATATAATCTTTATTTTGACACATATATAATCCTTATTTTAACACATATACAGTTTGAAGTAGAGGGGCAAGGGAACTGAGAACATTGTTATGCATGAGTTGAGCACAAGACTGCACAGATAAAGTTTGGTTTGACATAATCATTTTTGTAATGAGCATTATGGTAAGAAGGTGAACTAAGCTAAATTATACAACAAGTAGGTCCGACCGAGCAATCTGATTGGTCAACAAGACGTTTAGAATGTGCTTTAATCAGCATGACAGCACACCTGACTCATCACTGAAAATATCACTCCGCCATCTCCACATTGACACATCCTGAAATATAGAACATGTAAACAAACATGAATAAGTCCACCGGAAGTACTTTAATAAAGTAAAACATCTGAATTTACAATTTCAGCTTTTTTAATGAATATTCTGTGTTACGGAGCTGTTAGACTGCCTCGTTAATACAGGTGTGTACCTCGTTAACACAGGTGTGCACCTCGTTAATACAGGTGTGTACCTCGTTAATACAGGTGTGTACCTCGTTAATACAGGTGTGTACCTCGTTAATACAGGTGTGTACCTCGTTAATACAGGTGTGTACCTCGTTAATACAGGTGTGTACCTCGTTAATACAGGTGTGCACCTCGTTAATACAGGTGTGTACCTCGTTAATACAGGTGTGTACCTCGTTAATACAGGTGTGTGCAGTGAGCTCAGAGAAAATGTTTTTGCAGACTAAAGGTGGACTAATGTGGACGGAAGAGGAATATTCCGTTAGATAAAAACATGTTGTTCATTTTGATTCCATCGATCTTTGTTCAACACATTTTGACTTTTGGACTTTACAACGCTGTGGAGTTACTGGAAATGTTTGGATCATCCTCCATCAGCTGTGCAGGTGAGTCGCTGATTTTCCAGGTATTAGTCAGGCCCCGTGTATCTCCATAGAAACGGAGATCAGAACAGAAACAGCGAGCAAAGAAATGTTAATGTTGAGAGCAAATTGCCCCAAAATATGAAAATCTTTGATTCTATATTTTATTTAAGTTATTATTGTTGTTCTTATTATTGGCACTTCAGTGACGCTGGCCGCATCACCCTCGTGCCAATAATGACGTTAAAGCACACCCTCTGTGTAATATTGCTTAAGCATGTGGTAGTCAAGATGTGTAGTGAACGCTGTAACATTTTTGATGCTTGAGTAGCGTGTAGTACATGTAGTAACACAGCAGGAACCATCTATGGTTTCATGGTGGAACAAAAATGAGAGTAGTGGGTGCTAGACAAAAAACAAAGGCAGAGCAAGCGGGCCTCTAATGATGTCATCTTGAAAGAAGGTCAGCAAAGGAGAGAGGCATAGTGAAGGTAGTAGAGTAGTGAGGCCTGCAGCCTGAGAATCATGCTGGAAGACAGGCACAAGGCCTGACTGTGTGGGAGTGGTGCAGGTCAAACAGTGTGAGAAACTGACGTTACAAAACAGGCATAGAAAAACGACAGGGTGACATGACCTGAAGAATTTAGATCAAGGAGGAAAAAATCCCCAAAGTTCCACGGAGGCACCTGAGAGTTGCACCATTATGTCATACATGGAAGATAAAAAATGGGCTGGTTTTATGCCATGGGTGTAGAACATCTGAGGGTATAAAAGGAGATGTTTGGGGACAGACAGATCAGTCTTTGCACAGGAGACTCTGGCTTTGTTTGTCTGTGAAGATAATAAAGCTCATCTACAGCCAACTTTGATGAATCCTGAGTCTTTTCTTGAAGACTTATACAATTCCACTGATTGAAGCAGAAATCGGACTTGGTCTCTGGCGGGGACCAAGACATCTAAGCTGACCGATGTTTGACCGGTCATGTTGGCGAGCCAGCCAGGAGGTCAGAGAGCAAATCTGTCTGGAAATCCGCCCAGGTCAGAGCCCGTCGAACTCTTGGCTCCTCGAATCTAGACTAAATTTATGAGACAAAAATGACTAAAACTAACACACAGGATTTATGTGTAATATAAAAGGATGAGTCAAGGTTGGGCATAGATACATATGTTTGTCTGTCTGTCTGTTTAACTGTCTGTCTTTTAGTTTTATGTAATACCATGGTGCGGAAAGAATGAGTGACTTTGATGAAGTGTTACTGTAAGTGCATAATTTGTTGGTTTGTGTAGGATTGATGTTTGGACTGATCTGGCTGACCTTACAGGCAGAGTCAGCAGGTAGAGTGTAGCCGTGATCAGACCAGGAGTTGGAGAGGTGCATTCTGAGTTTGCATATTTGGTTGAAAAAGACTGTAGACTCAAATAATAAGAAGGAAAATTGTGTGGAACAAAGGTTGGTTAAAGGAAGTGCATCAAGTCAAAAGTGAAGGAATCTCTATTATTTTCTGTGTTGTCTGTGTCTTTGTTAGAGCTCATTGTTGTTAAAGTTAAGGTGTCTATGGCTACAGCTTTGATTTGTGTGATAGTGTTTCGGCTAGGTGACCGGACATTTCATTAACAGGACAAAGGTCTGTATGGGTAGACAACCTTGGCATGCTCTATGGCTGCCGCCCTGTTTGCTTGTTGTAGTGCCTCAGCTGAGTGCTGACACATTCCTATGATCCAGGTCTGCACAGGTAGAGACGCCTAACGCGCGTGTCGCAAAGGGGCCTACAGGACGGTGATAAAGCAGACTGTGCATTATAAAGAAAAAAAGTATATTGGCCAAGTGTATGTGTGTGTGTGTGAGAGAGAGGAGTGTGTGTGTTAAAGTGTGCGAAGCGACCAGATGTGTGCATGCGTATATGAGGTGAAAGTTCACAACATGGTTCATTCACTCTGTCAAACACAACCTGAGATCACTCAATTCCAATGACATACAAGGAGTAACAATTTTTAATAAAGAGTTTAAAATAAGTCAATTTGCAGATGATACATCTATCTTTTTAAAAGATAAATCAATGGTAGATAAAACTCTCAGTATCATCTCAATCTTCTCTAAAGCATCTGGTTTATCTCTTAATATCAAAAAATGTGAACTACTCCCTATACATACAAGTTCTGACTCCTCTATTGCTTCAATTAGAGTTGAATCTGAAGTTAAATATCTAGGGCTGACGATATCTAAAAACTTCATTAGAAGAGAAGACACTAATATTTCTAACTGTATTATGGATATGAAGAAATCACTCACTCACTGGTTAACCAGAGACCTCACTATTTTTGGCAGAACCATTCTATCTAAAGCTGAAGGTATTTCCAAACTGATTTATTCTTGTCACTCTCTATATATTTCATCTAAAAACAGAAATAAAGCTAACACAGTTATTTTCCAATTTTTGTGGAGGAATAAAACCCACTACATGAAAAAGTCTCAGCTTGTGAAGGAGTATGATAAAGGTGGTATCAAAGCTCCAGAAGTTGAATCTATGGTTGGCACTTTTAGAAGTAACTGGATAAAATCTTGTCTGTCACAGCCAGACTCCACGTGGCTCCACATTCCAAGGTCCTTGTTTGAAAAAATAGGAGGTTTAGACTTTATTTTGAAACGTGATTTGGAGGTGAACAGGATCCTGATCAAGCTATCTAATTTTCACAAGCAGATTTTGCATTTTTGGAAAATGATATTTACCCACAACTTTTCTCCCGATAATTCAACCTTATGGAACAATAGAGTAATAACACTTAATCCAAAATCAATCTTCAAGAGCGACTGGTTTAAGAAAGACATTATATATATAACAGATTTATTGGACGATAACAGTGTCATTTTAAGTTACAGAAGAGAATATGACAAATTATGTAAACTGATTCACTTGATTCAAAATGTTATGATGTACAATAATTCCTCATCAGTACTACCAAATTTATTGATAGGACAATGTCATCTGATTGATAAGAAATGTAATAATACATTTATTAGTAGTTTTTTGAAAGCCAAAATGTTTCATGATTATGACAGAAGGTTTATTTGGCAGGGATCTCATTCTGTTACTTAGATTAGACAAAGCATACTCCAAATCCATAAAATTTTACCTAAAGTCAAAGAAACACACTTTAAAGTCTAAACAAACAACTGTGGCAGAACTTCTCAAAGAAAGATTGAAGATGGTTTTGAGGTGGATCAGTTTTCTTTTTGTTCTGATGAAAATGAAACTCTGGAACATCTGTGTTTTTATGCACTATCACACAATGTTTTTGGTGTGACATAAAAAATTGGATTTCTCTAAAAATGAATGATGTGCTGCCATTTGAATGATATCATATTATTCTTTATATGGATCATCTAGCCTTGTCTGTTTCAGACACTATTAACATCATCACACTGTTGGGTAAATATATCCATTGTGCCAAATGGAGGAACTCTAAGCCTTCCTTCCCTGGTTTCATTGATGATTTTAAGTTTTTTTTCATCGCTTAAACGATAAAGAGCAAATATGCCAAGAAGTGAAGCCTGGACTTTGCCCGTCTCCTGCTGTTCTAAATTATAAATTATTTTTATTTTATTATTTTGCTGCTCCGTTATGTTAAATTTAAATGCCTGATAAAATGTATCTGTTATGTTTAGTTTTTTGTTCCATAAATCCCCTAATGCTATGTTTTTACACTTTTGTACTGTACTCAATTTTCATATGTATTATTATTGTTATCCTCTTTGAGAGTCTGTATTTTCAATTACTCAATAAAAAAAAACACAACCTGAGATCACTGTCACAGGTTAGTTTATCTTTGTTTGCTTCGTTTATTCACCTTAAATATCACTAATCATACATACATAACACAGTAATGGGCAAAAACTGACCTGACTGAGTGAGATTACTCATGTAAACTTTGTAAATGTTATGGGAATTTTTATCAAAAAGACCCTTCAATAAGGAAGACCGGATTCAAAGTATCAAAGTTTAAGTTGAATTTATTATTCTTGTACAAGAAGGAGCGTTTAACAGTGCAACGCACAAGAGGGGTTACAGAGAAAAGGCTCCCTGAGGAGCTCTAACAGTTGGTTCTTATACATTCTTTACTGGGCTGTCTCGGACACCTCCCCACTGCTACAAATAACATCATAACGTCATTGCCTAGTTCTCTACTCCCTAATGAACAAGACTGGTTCTTGTCTACCTCTCTTCCTTATCCTTAAACCATCACTAGTAATTTATAGTTGAACTCTATCTCACCCTGCCAGCCTCAGTAAAACATAAAGCAGATAAGAGAAGTGCCCAAGACATGTAAAGAACTGGTTAAAACACATATAAATTAGAACATCTGAACCCCAGTATAATCCTAATTTTTATAACAGTAAACATCTGATTTACTCTTAAATTCTGATCTACATGTATATTTGATCTATGTTTGAACTTTCTGTGTGTGATGTGACATCAGGCAGCCTGTCAGTAAACTGTCAAACAGATTCACCTTCAGTGATCTACATCAGACTGCTGCCATCTAGTGACACAAACATTCACTTACATTACAGCAGAGCTGTTTGACTGTTACTCACACTGTCCTGCAGCAAAAATCAATGTTCATTTACAACTTTAGACTTTGTTTTGTTGCACTTTGCTTCTTTAATTCACCAACATGTTGTCAGTCATGCAGTCTGTCACCTTGAAGTTCAGTTTTGTGGGAATTAATTGCTAATTTGTCCTCGTTTGTGCCATTTAAACTCTTTTGGACAAGTTCTATGTTTGTCCATGTACTGTGAAATCATTTTACACATTAAAAAGGTCGACGATAGAAACAAAAAGATTTTTGTCAAACTAAATAACAAGAAAAAGAAAATAAAAACAATAAAAAAACAAGAACTGAAACAAAAATAAACTTCTTTGGAATAATGAGACAGCAGGAGCAGCTAATAAACAGAAATATAATCATCCTCTTTGTCTCTAACTGCTCTGTTACACTGTCACACTGACTTTATGTGGTAATATCTTCAGAGGGAGTTCATCCAAAGGGATAATGGATGGAAACATCTTCTCAGTGAAAGTGTGTGTGAAGGTGTGTATGTGTGTGTTTGTATCAGGATCAGAGAACGACAGTTTTCCTCTGTTCACGTCCAGATTCACTCTGATCCTCTGGAGCTTCTTCTGGACTTGGAGAGCAGTGGATGGATCTGATGATGATAGTGCTGAGTATTTAGCTTCGTCGAGAAACATTCCCCATATTCCAGACTGCATGTCTCCTTTCCTCTGGCCAGACTCTGCTAACACACCCAGAAACCAGCCTGTACTGTCTCCAACCTCGACGTCCCAGCTGTGAGTCCCTGAGTTAAATCCTTCAGAGCCAAGAACAATGTGGTAATAATCAATCCTCTCTGGATTGTCAGGAAGCTGCTGTTCCTCTCCTCCTCTCACACTGGTCAGATCTTCAGACAGGATCAGGTCTGGATGAGCAGTGTTTGGATCCAGAACCACAGGAGTGTAGGAGACCATGTCCTTCATGTTGTTCCAGATGTTGAAGGTCAGGTTGCCCAGGTGTTTGGCCTCGTCTATCAGAGCTCCTGAGGGCAGCTGTGGATCATCCAGCAGGGGGCGCTGCTGGACTCTTTGCACTGCAGCCTTGTAGTTGTGCAGGAATGAGACGTCTTCAGCTCTCAGCTCGTCCTCTGTGGCTCTGACGGTGTCTGAAAGAGCTGCTATCTCTCTGCTCAGAGCCTCCATCTTCTCCTTCATCATCTGACTCTTCTGCTCCTCTTCCTCCCTCAGTGCAGCCATTCTGGCCTCCTCTTCCTCTTCTAGAAACTGGTGAAGCTTCTTAAACTGATCCTTAATCTGCCTCTCTGTGCGTCGGGCCTGGACCTTCATGTGTTCTGCTGTTTGATCAAACTTCACTTTAACTTCTTCAAAAACCTTTAACTTCTCCTTTAAGGGCTCCAGAGTTTCCTGAAGGTTCTTCTTGTGTTCTTGTGCAGCTTCATCGATGGGTCTGAATCTGTGGTCGGTGTGTTTTTCTGAATCTCTGCAGACGACACACACCGGCTGTTGATGGTCCAGACAGAAGAGTTTGAGTTTCTTAGAGTGCAGACTGCAGAGAGCCTCTGAAGATCTCTGATCTCTCTCCAACAAGAAGGCCTCACAAAGCTTCTTTAACACCAGGTTACAAGGTGGCTTATCCTTTGAAGATCTTCTCTTACAAACTGGACACTCTCGTGTTGGTTTCTGTCTCCACCATCTCTTCAGACAGTCTTTACAGAAGCTGTGGCTACATAACAGAACAACAGGATCTCTAAAGACGTCCTTACAGACCGGACAGCAGAGATCCTCCTCTGATCTGGAAGCCATTTAGTCTCTGAGTGAAGCTGAAAACACAACAGACAGAAAGTACAGTCAGTCATGGCTCCCCTCCCTCCTCTACGAACTTCACTGAGATTTACTTTGAGTTCAGTTTTTAGTCAAACTCACATTCAGTGTGTGGAGCGTCAGCAGCTTGAAGCAGCAGTGTTGTAGTTTCCCACTTTTCTCTCCTGTAGCTGAACTCACTCACAGGAAGTTGTTAGTTTGGTCTGAAGGTGAATCTGATCGTCTGTTTTTCAGTCCGTGTCTCTTCACGGAAGAAGAAAAACAAACTGTTTCCTGGTTTGTCTCTGTGAATCAGGTGAGGGGTGGAGCTTTGTCAGACTTCCTCTGCTGAATGCTTCTCATGTATCACAGAGGTGTGTCTCATTCAAAAGGACTGGTTTGTTTAGGACTGATAATGTGCGGCAGGCTGAACTATGAACTATATTCAAAAGCAGTGTTCATACTAGGGCTGTTTTCGACTAAGGATTTTCATAGTCGAATCTGATTCGTCAGATTTTGCCATAGTCGACTGATCGTCGAACCTGTTTTTTTTTTTTTGATAGCAGCTAGATCTTATTTGCGACTTTTTTCCGTTTCAAACAAAAGAGCTCATGGTAGGTGTGAAACAAATACCTTTATTTATTTAAAGCCAGATGAACAAAACTGGGCATATCAAACATCAGTGTGTTTAAACAGTAGTCTTAGCTTCTTACTACGTGTTAATAAATCACCCACTGCAGTTGCACAATCCAATGAGCGGAGGTGAGCAGCACACTACAGGACCGTTAGCATTTACGGATTTATTGGTTCACAACGGCTACTAAAAAAATCTTCCAAAGTACACTGTAGTGTGCTGCTCACCTCCGCTCATTGGATTGTGCAACTGCAGTGGGTGATTTATTAATACGTAGTAAGAAGCTAACCCCTCCGAAAATACACTGCAGCGGAGCGGCTCCGGAACGGCTCCGCTCGACAGCGGCACCGGCGGAGTACGCTGTCAGTAACGACACCGTACTCCGCCGTCCACCAAACGCACACATAATTTTGAACTCTTTATTAACAGAAGGCAGATTTTGTATCAAAATAGGCTTTTATATAACGAAAAAAGACATTCTCTGTAACAATTTATGCTCAGCAGCCGTGGGCACCCCCATATAGTCAGAATGGTTTCCCCGACGATTCGACTACGAGGTTCATAGTCGAATCAGACCTCTCCGAATCGAATCGTCGAATAGTCGACTATTGGAGGTCAGCCCTAGTTCATACATAACTTAGTAAAAAAAGTGAAGTGTATAGATCAGTGAGCACAGAATTAAATCTCTCTCATCTGAAGTTTGCAATAATTATAGATCCATCGTGACTCTTTGAGTAAACACATATATGTGATTGTGATTGTCATTTCGTCCACTGTCGTATTAAAACAGAAACATCTGTAGCATTTTTGTCTGTCAGTTCAGACTGAAACATCTTATCAGTGACTGGATGGATTGTGATGATTCATGTTCCTCTCAGGTATTGGCCAATGTGAGTAGTTCAGCTGCACACTACACAATCTCTCATGTATGTTGCCGATCACCAAGAAGAGGGATTGGTCATGCTACTTGCCACAAGTGAATTTCTCCTACAAGATCACAACACATCAGATTACTGTTGAGTCCCAGTTTTCCTTGATGTTTGGGTCGCACCTCGATTATCTGTTGGACAGAGTTCAAGAACCTGCAGCACCCATGACTCGATCAGGGAACACTTTTGAGGGTGTTACTGAGCACCTAGAAGGTGCAGCTGCCATAAGAGAAGGTCAGTCGGTATACCTTCTTCAACTTGGCGACATCATTCGCTACACCGACGACATCCCGCTTTACATCACCAAATCCATCATCGATGTCTCTCTCCAGCTGCCTCACTGACATCAAATCCTGGATGAATACCATCTTCCTCAAACTGAACTATGACAAATCAGACATGATGATCATCGGCCCCAAATCCCTCACCAACACCACTCACAGTTTCTGCCTCACCATTGACACCTCCACCCTGTCTCCATCTCCACACAACCACAACCTCAGAGTCATCTTTGACGATAACCTTTGAACAACACATGAATCAAATCACCAGAACTGTCTTCTTCCACCTCAAAAACATAGCCTGGGATGTGTGTGTATGTTTGTGTGTATGTGTTTCTGATTGTACTGTGTTATCAATAGGCCTACATGTTAATATATGTCACTGTATTTTTATTACTAACTTATGAACTGTACAGGCAGCATAGGGCTGTTCCAGAAATAAGAAAACATCATTCAAAATCACATTTATATTTGTAACAATGCTAATAACTACAAATCCAGCCTTGGAACAGAGCCTTTCTCAACTGTACGTCATGTGAATGTCTGTAATCAGTGGTGGCCAGTATTTACAAGGTACAAGGTTTATTTGTTTCTTATTTTACAACAGCGTTGTTGAATGAAATGCTGAAATTACCAACATCACATAAAGTCTTAAACATGAGACGTCCACCTTAAATTTTAATTCAGTTTTATTTCTATAACACCAAATCATGACAGAAGTTATCTCATGACACTTTCCACATAGAGTCAGGATCAACATTACTTTTTATAAAACAGCCAAATTCATTCAAGTTCTAGAGACTATTTCACAATAAAAGCCTTCAAAAGTCTTAAGAGACCACTGAGTTTTGATCTCAGCTTTAGAAAGAAACCGCTCTTTTTATTGATCTTTCAAAGACATTCGATACAGTTTATCATGCACTGTTTTTAAAAAGACAAGATATAAGTCTGACAGCTTCAGCAGTGATATCGCTGCGTAGCCCACAAATTTTCCTACGTTTCTATGTATGAATTATTTCTGTAGAGTGACATTTGTGGCCACGAGAGCCGTTTACAAATGTATTTTTTGACAAATGTTTCTCTCCCTCTCCACTCTAGCGATGATGTCACCCACTCTAGCTCTGGAACATTCTACCAATACACACCCATTGTAAATGTTGGCGTGGTTTTTGGTGATTTTTGGCAAAACCGTTTGGTGAAACTCTTAGAAAAGTCACAGCACACCATTCCCGGCCAAGCCGGTCGTTTTGATGTGCGCATGCGTATATGAGGTGAAAGTTCACAACATGGTTGATTCACTCTGCCAAACACAGCCTGAGATCACTGTCACAGGTTAGTTTATCTTTGTTTGCTTCGTTTATTCACCTTAAATATCACTAATCATACATACATAACACAGTAATGGGCAAAAACTGACCTGATTGAGTGAGATTACTCATGTAAACTTTGTAAACATCTGATTTACTCTTAAACTCTGATCTACATGTATATTCGACTCTCTGTGTGTAATGTGATTGTGACTTTGTTTGTCATGCTTGTTACCAAATGATGATTTTCTCTTGTAAAAAAATGATGCAGACGTGTTTGAAGACAAATAAAATACACTGCTTTGGGGTTAGTTCAGGTTTTTCTTCATGTTTTAGCCACATAATAATAAAAGGTTTGTGTTTCTGCTGACCCGTCCTCGACTTCTGGGCCGTCTACTACATGTACCTCATACAAGCACACTTCAAACAACCTAAACTATCCCTGTAAATATTGTTCATTTGAAAAGTTTGTCACATTTTCTTTGTAACTTGTATTTTATTTGTAACCTCAGCATTCCATACATACATACATACATACAGTTTGACATGTCACTTTCCATCATTATCTCATTATCTCTACACATTTCCAGCTGCTTTGATATCTACCTGGTCTTAGTTGGTCTTTGCAGCCTTAACGCAGACATCATTTGTTAGTTCACATATTTTTTTGAAGTCAGATATTTCATGTTGGCGGTTGGAGGATGAATTTATTGTCCAAGGAAAGACTGAAGTGTCCTTTAAAACCTTTGTAAACATCTGATTTACTCTTAAATTCTGATCTACATGTATATTTGATCTATGTTTGAACTTTCTGTGTGTGATGTGACATCAGGCAGCCTGTCAGTAAACTGTCAAACAGATTCACCTTCAGTGATCTACATCAGACTGCTGCCATCTAGTGACACAAACATTCACTGACATTACAGCAGAGCTGTTTGACTGTTACTGTTACAAAAATCAATGTTCATTTACAACTTTAGACTTTGTTTTGTTGCACTTTGCTTCTTTAATTCACCAACATGTTGTCAGTCATGCAGTCTGTCACCTTGAAGTTCAGTTTTGTGGGAATTAATTGCTAATTTGTCCTCGTTTGTGCCATTTAAACCCTTTTGGACAAGTTCTATGTTTGTCCATGTACTGTGAAATCATTTTACACATTAAAAAGGTCGACGATAGAAACAAAAAGATTTTTGTCAAACTAAATAACAAGAAAAAGAAAATAAAAACAATAAAAAAACAAGAACTGAAACAAAAATAAACTTCTTTGGAATAATGAGACAGCAGGAGCAGCTAATAAACAGAAATATAATCATCCTCTTTGTCTCTAACTGCTCTGTTACACTGTCACACTGACTTTATGTGCTAATATCTTCAGAGGGAGTTTATCCAAAGGGATAATGCATGGAAACATCTTCTCAGTGAAAGTGTGTGTGAAGGTGTGTATGTGTGTGTTTGTATCAGGATCAGAGAACGACAGTTTTCCTCTGTTCATGTCCAGATTCACTCTGATCCTCTGGAGCTTCTTCTGGACTTGGAGAGCAGTGGATGGATCTGATAGTGATTGTACTGAGTATTTACCTTTATATAACCATATTCTCCAGAATCCAGACCATATGTCTCCTTTCCTCTGGACAGACTCTGCTAACACACCCAGAAACCAGCCTGTACTGTCTCCAACGTCGACGTCCCAGCTGTGAGTCCCTGAGTTAAATCCTTCAGAGCCCAGAACAGAGAGCCAACGATCAAACCTCTCTGGGTTGTCAGGAAGCTGCTGTTCCTCTCCTCGTCTCTCACTGGTCAGATCTTCAGACAGGATCAGTTCTGGATGAGCAGTGTTTGGATCCAGAATCACAGGAGTGTAGGAGACCATGTCCTTCATGTTGTTCCAGATGTTGAAGGTCAGGTTGCCCAGGTGTTTGGCCTCGTCTATCAGAGCTCCTGAGGGCAGCTGTGGATCATCCAGCAGGGGGCGCTGCTGGACTCTTTGCACTGCAGCCTTGTAGTTGTGCAGGAATGAGACGTCTTCAGCTCTCAGCTCGTCCTCTGTGGCTCTGACGGTGTCTGAAAGAGCTGCTATCTCTCTGCTCAGAGCCTCCATCTTCTCCTTCATCATCTGACTCTTCTGCTCCTCTTCCTCCCTCAGTGCAGCCATCCTGGCCTCCTCTTCCTCTTCTAGAAACTGGTGAAGCTTCTTAAACTGATCCTTAATCTGCCTCTCTGTGCGTCGGGCCTGGACCTTCATGTGTTCTGCTGTTTGATCAAACTTCACTTTAACTTCTTCAAAAACCGTTAACTTCTCCTTTAAGGGCTCCAGAGTTTCCTGAAGGTTCTTCTTGTGTTGTCGTGCAGCTTCATCGATGGGTATGATTTCATGTGCGGTGTGTTTCCTTGAATCTCTGCAGACGACACACACCGGCTGTTGATGGTCCAGACAGAAGAGTTTGAGTTTCTCAGAGTGCAGACTGCAGATAAGCCCTGAAGATCTCTGATCTCTCTCCATCAAGAAGGCCTCACAAAGGTTCTTTAACACCAGGTTACAAGGTGGCTTTGCCGTTGAAGACATTGTCTTACAAAGAGGACACTCTCGTGTTGGTTTCTGTCTCCACCAGCTGTTCAGACAGTCTTTACAGAAGCTGTGGCTACATGGCAGAAGAAAAGGATCTCTAAAGACCTCCTGACAGACCGGACAGCAGAGATCCTCCTCTGATCTGGAAGCCATTTAGTCTCTGAGTGAAGCTGAAAACACAACAGACAGAAAGTACAGTCAGTCATGGCTCCCCTCCCTCCTCTATGAACTTCACTGAGATTTACTTTGAGTTCAGTTTTTAGTCAAACTCACATTCAGTGTGTGGAGCGTCAGCAGCTTGAAGCAGCAGTGTTGTAGTTTCCCACTTTTCTCTCCTGTAGCTGAACTCACT
>CAMPSB010000449.1:0-22150 GCA_946959425.1 Argyrosomus regius | reverse complement strand
TATGGAAAAGAAATATAAAGACTTATATATATATATATATATAATATAACTTTCCATCACCTTCAGTTTATGTTTCATGTATTGTGCATCATATAAGGAATATGATTTTGCTCCTGATGTATTTACTTTGCATTATTTTCATACAATATAATAAAAGAATTGCATAAGTCATGTGAAAATAACTAATAACGGATTATAAGGCACACATCAAGTATGTTTTTCATTCGTTTCATATGATTTTTGCAGTTTTTTGCTGCACCTAACTATGCCTGTTATAAAGACATATACTTTATATGCTTGAACAAAATACCCTGCGTACATGTAGGTTTTCTGTCGTAAAGTCAATATTTTTTTCCAGAATTATACTGTCTTTATATGTTCCTTATAATAAGGTTTATTAAATGACATCTGTAAATCTTATATGGGAATATACTTTTAAACTACATATGAATTTTTTGTATGTTAAGAATATAATTTTTGTTTTCTTTATGTTTTTTTGTATAAGAATTCTTAAAAGTCAGCCTAGCAAACTTTCACATACAATTATCAAAATTACATAACTTTTTTATGAATGATTTCATACAGGTTTATATAAGTTTCTATCATAAGAAACCACGTAACTCACATATAGAGAGTAATGAACTTCATTTGTCCCTTCTACTACTGCAATACTACTTTCTACAACTTTCCCTATTCACATAACTGCAGTCTATAAATTCAATGTTTCAATATCTGTAACATTGGAAAAAATGGCTGTTAGGCAAACTTGCATTGTGGACTTTATTTGCAGTGAACTGATATTACAGTGAACATCAACATGGGCAAAACTAGGGAAGGGATAGTTTTTCTGCCCGCCTCTAACAATTTCCCTCTAACAGGTTAAACCTGTGGCTACAAATGTGACATTTAACAGTTACAGTAACTTCCAGGTGGATAATGTTTGTAGTGTGGTAAGCAGTGTTTTAAGGGAGGTGTTGTAACAGAAACAGTTTTACTTTTGGCCCGGAGGTCTGTGATCTTGGCGTTGATTGTGCTGCCAATGCTGGAGGGCTAGGTCCGAAGGCCACCTCTCAAGCGTTGCACCTATATATTATGAACACAAGAATAGGGGGAAATGGAAAAAAAAAACAGTGCAATTATTAATCTAGAAGTAACCAATAAAAAAAGCATCATGACATTATATTAATGTCTATGGTGTCGACTCTAATGCACTGTATGTGGAGATGCATGGAGAAGTTAACTAAAGGGAAATACATCTTTATGGCATTTGATAAAGAATGCCTCTATCAAATGCAAGATTATCTTCCAGACAAGAAAAAGCTTATTTTCCCTAAATGTGTTCATTTGTTTATTTGCTGTTGGACAAAAAAAAAAAAAAAAAAAAAACATTTCAGTGGCACTTGAAACAACAGAGAAAGTGGTAGCCTACAATAGCATATCACGAGAAGACTAATATTACACCTGTGTATATAATACAGTATATAACAAAAAGGAGAAGATCAGACAGTGTTGTATGAATTGGGTTCAACCATTTGACAGAGGCATTTTTTCATTAACAGTTATAACATTGTAGAAATGTTGGGTAGATATGTACTCCATGCCTCTCAGAGGAATTTAACACAACTGCCACTAAAGTCTGGCACTGTAGAATTCTGGTATGGTGTATGACTCACATGGACTATTGTCAAAACACACACAATAAAGGTTGAAAACTTACTGTAGATAGCATCCGGTTTACTTTTGTCCGAGGTAGACGAGGCATCTCCTCTGCCTCGTTTCCTCCCTCGAATTGCTCAGTAGCAGTATCTCCACTGGGGGAGGAACTGCTGTGACCAGATGCCTCCCCAAGCCTGGCGCCGAATTTGCATTAACTGCATGGGCCCACGCCAGTTTCTCTACCATGAAACCAGTTCCAGGATGGATCTCCACCTATTTAAACAGGGAGACATGGTGAGTGTTTAGGGTCCAAATATAATTTGCTCACCCCTAGAGACTGAAGACATTAAAACAAGAAATGAGATCTACCATCCTCATACATGTACATCTGAGAGGCAATAAGATCCAATTGTATGCACTGTATTTATTGTTTCTTTAAAATGAATTGCCTTGGACGACTGGGGGTCCTTTGTTGATGGACTGACAGACTCTGATGTGGAGCTGGACGGTGAAGATCTGGGGAGGGGACAGCGAGGCGAATCTGCACAGATGATGAACCGAGGCCTGGACAGCGAGGAGGAGAACTTTGGGGGCAGTGGTGTGGTCAGCTCCGGAACTGGATCTCTTAAGAGGTTCAGCCAAATCAAGTGGATTCTTCATGGTCTTTGGGAGTTCAGGCACATCTATACACAGTAGATCACAAACAAAAATGGAACATCATTCTTTAGTCCAATGTAAAGTATGGCTAAAGTGTTTTGGTTGTCTAGTTGTTAAATAAGTGATGAAGTGAGTACCCTTGGACAAGCAACTCCCTCAAATTAGCATTCTCTTCTTTCAGGTCTTGGATCTCCTGCTTTAATTCAACCCCTGTCTTTGACTGACTCTTTATCATGATGAAATGACTGAGGGGCGGTGAATCACTGTGCATTACAAGAATTCGTCTGCAGGGTCTTTCCTTGTGAGAGCCTTTGACTTCTCGGTATGCGCACAGAGAGAGAGAGAGAGAGAGAGAGAGAGAGAGAGAGAGAGAGAGAGATCTGACATTCGATTTACGTGATACAACTGAAAAATATGGTCACCTCCAAAATAATAAAAGCAAATAGATGTCACCTTGACTTGCAATGACTGAGTCAGAATCTGGATCTGAGTCATCTGAATCATCCTGATATTTTGAGGGCGGACTGATACCCACTCTTGATCAAGCTCTGCAGGTTCATTTTCCCTCAACAGTGCATTAAATTTACAGGTTGCCTCATAGCAGTAGCTAGAGAACAAAGGAGGAATGCAAACAAACAGATTTAATGGCAAACTGCTTCATGCTCGAGAGCACTTTTTGTATCCGCAAGGTTATGTTATGACACTGTCAGCATAACAATATAGTATGTGGTGTTCACACAATGGGGTTTGCAAAAAATAATAATTAATATTTTACTATATTCCCATCCATATGGGAGAACTTTGGTTAAATGTTTAATAGACTTTGTGTACTAAAACGTCTATAAAAAAGTTTTATCAGACAGGTGTTTTGTGGTCTAATTTGTGTCAGTTTAAGGAGTAAGGGTAAGTAGGAACCACTGCTCACAGGTACTATAACTATGTAACATCATGAGGATTACTGTGTTGTGGTGTTGTTCGTGCATTCACTTAGAGAGGAAACAAAACTTCTTGTAAATCACAATAATATTGTAAGCTAATTATTCATCATGTATACTGCCAAACATTTGTTGGAAAGTATTTACCCACCTAACAGGAAAGTAACCACATATTAAGACAAGGTTCAGAATTTCCTTACGTCTAACTTTACAGACACCTATTTTCAGGTTATGTAGAAAGGACAATCTTCACTTTGAACTACAGCAACATTAACTTACCACTGACAAATATAACAGTGGCCCGGTAGTGGGGCCAACCTCCACGCTGTTTCTTCCCATGGCGCCGTTCGATAATGGCTGAGTAGGTGGAAATGGGATTCCCATGTTGGTCCATCTTGGAATCATCAGACCTCCGTATATGATCAGTTTTTTACTCCACTGAGCTTCCCAGAATCCTCCCTTCACTCCACTGCACCACTGCAAACTTCCTCTCCTTGTGTTCTATAGTGAAAAATGTATGTAATTATGCTTAACTAAGCAATATATGACCAATACACTATCTAACCATCATTTTTTCTTTTTTTTTTTTTGGAAAAAAATATTCTATTTTACAGGGTGTCTGTAGGGTTTAGGTGAGTGTAATTTCATATGCACAATTCTGCCTTCTAAACTGAGAATTCCCACATTTGTATACCCTTTAGCATTCAGCTAACCATCACTAAGCAAATGCAACATAAACAGAAAAATGCGTAAATTTGCTTACCACTAACGGAGGTTCATTTGTCGGCAGTGTATCCATCGGGCGATGACATGCAGAGAGCATCAACCGCTGCAGCCGCCGTGCTTCAAAATGACACACCCTAGCGTGATCATGCCAAGGTGTTGCGTTGATAGCGGCCAGGTACACCGTGCCATGATGGACATGACCCACGCCTTACAGTGCCTTTGATTGGCGTATGCTACTCTAGAAAATCACCGCTCTCAGGGATAAAAAACTAACTTTTAACTTCCTGGGCGAAATGCTTTCCAACGTGATAAGCCGACCGTCCAACTGGCTTCTGTTACTTTAGAGACATGCCGAAAAGAAAAAGTCACAACAGAAAGGGACTGGCTGCGGAGAGACGTTCCTACACGGACTGCACGCTCTGGCAGCTCATAAGTGACGTTAACGTTACAGTTACCGTTACTAGTTACTGTCCATTGTTTCGTGGGAAAATCAACAGAGCTTTGAGTGACAGCGGGAAGCACACCGCGCAACAACATGGAAGTGCAATTTATTTCTTGTCCTCTCTGTTTTATCAGCTAACAACAGTCACTGTAAGGTGAACTGTTTCTCACCCGCACTATAATCATTGAGGTTATGTGTACCAATGTGAGCTGAAGTGTTCACTTCTTCACAAAGTGTGAAAAGTATGAAACTTCATACACTTAGGTGTATGTGTTCTCAATTATGTTTTAATGAGCAATTACAGTGGCACTATGTAACATAATAGCCTACATGATGTTTGCCACATGAATGGGTGAATTCTGTGCTTTTGTTGTGAGAAGGAAATCCCAGAAATATTCATAATATTTCTGCAGTACAAGATTATCAAAATGTTACTCGAGTAAATGTGACACGTTGACTAGAAGAAGAAGAAGAAGAACAGTTTTTAACTCATAAACAAAGCTCCATGTTATTGTGGTTCAACAACCAGTCAAGAATAAGGAAAGGGAGAAAAACTGCATTGTAATTGTTTCCTGAGGAGCTGTGTGAAATCTGTCTCAAGCGAGTTCTTGATATACCATTTTAAGGAAAGTGATGAAGATAATACCCAGAGAGAAGAGCAGAAAACAGGACCTCTCACAGTACCACAGCAGGTGAGAACAAAATGACTCTCTCTCTCCACACAGTCCCCTTCATCATTCTTTTTAGAGATGCAATGATCCACTTTTTTCAGTTCTGATCTGATTCTGACATCAGCGCTTTTTTCTTGAATAATATTATTACATCAACATTACTGTTGTTGTTGGTATTATGTGTAAGGTTACATATTAATGTACGTAACCTTTTTCTCACAGGCTTTTAAAATCTGCATATAGCCGACCAGGCTATAAGTTGACGTCGTCCCTTCATTCTTATGTTGTTCTGTGCACACCAAGTCTCCTCTACACTGATACATCACAATGTAGAAGAGAGATGTAGAGTTCACAGATGTCTTTCAGTGAGCTCCGCTTCTCTCAACCGCCCATAGTGGCTCAGTGCCGTCAGTCCAATATCCATTCCATGAATTAGGTCACTGTTAGATGGGTTCCGTCCCATCTCTAATTCTTCATCTATTCAATAAATGATGGACTTGTGTTCCTCAGGAAAGTGAAGATACCACCCAAAGAGATGAGCTGAGAGCAGAACCTCACAGTGCCACAGGTGAGACAAAACTACAATATTAGGCAACTCTACCTCTATGCTTACTCTTACAGTCAAATTACAATTATTATCTCTGTTGTTTCTTTTGTATCATTCTCAGGAAAGTGATGGGGATGATAGCCAGAGAGAGGGAGAGAGCAGAACCTTTCACAGTGCCACAGGTGAGACAAAACTACAGCGTCATATAATCTGCTCCGCCTCTATCCCTCTCTCTCTCTCTTCTTCAATAGGTTGTTAATTTCTGTCCTTTTCAGGAAAACAATGAAGGTGGCAGCCAAAGACAAGAACAAAGAGCAGAATCTTTCACAATGGTGCAGGTGAGACAAAACTTAAGCATTTACATATGAGGTTGATTCAATTTTGTTTTAACATTAGATTCATTTGTCATTGGACAAACTGTAACATATTCTGCAGTTTATTAGCGTGTACACTTTCTATCCATCCGCTTCTTTTTTCTTTCTCATGTGTTGTAGCTTCTGTTTATCTTCCATGCTAAGTGCAGTCTGCCAAAACAAGGTTATGAGTAAAACAAGTGAAACCTGATCAGTTTCAATGCAGTGCCTTCTCTTTCTATCATTTAGGACAATGTCCCTCAAGAAGCTGATGATGTCCACTCCTCCCATGGACTAACAGAAGGGCAAAGCATCATCTCGATCCTCTCCTTTGCATTGAGACACAACACAACAGGTGTATTAATAGAAGACCTGCTGAAACTGCTCAGATTGCATTCTGCTCGGACTAGTGCAGTTCCAACAAGCAAGTATTTCTGGAGACACCATTAGCTGATATTACACATCAGTCTGATCGACACCATTACTGTAGGGTTTGTACTAAGTACATTGGTTCTTCACAATCTCTGGAAGAAACACTCAAATGTGTGTCATGTTCCTCATTCATGACAGTGAAAGCCAGTTTACAGGAAGGACATTTCTTTATTCACATACCATTGAAGGATCAGCTGAAAGACATTCTTGAGAACCAGGGTATGCATGATCTATGTTTTTGTGCTGATGTCAGTACAAAGCATGTAATAAATGACATATGTGATGGCACCTTATATCAGACCTTGAAAAATAACGGTAAAGAGGATTTTCTGTCCCTTACATTCAACTGTGACGGTGTGCCAGTTTTCAGTCCTCCAAATTTAGTATTTGGCCAATATTGTGCTGTGTTAATCAGATACCACCTGAGAGTAAGGGATAAACATATACTTTTATGTGGTTTGTGGTTTGTGGTTTGGATCCAAGAAGCCAGACATGACCTGCTTCTTTAAACCATTTGTTGAGGAGTGTGCCAATCTCTTTCTCAAGCTGGTTTTGAGTGGCAGCATCCTAGTGACCAGTCATTGGGGTACACAAAAGTGCACACATTGTGCTGTGTGTGTGATGCAGTAGCAAGGCCATTACTACATCATTTTAAGCAGTTTAATGGTGAGTATGGCTGTGGAGTCTGCCTTCACCCTGGGATGCAAACAAGGAAAAGGGAAAAGGAAGCACAAGGGTTTCCCCATGTCCAGATGAAAAGCCAAGTGACAGAAATCATAAAACCACAGTGCAAATAGGACAAATAGCTGAAAGAGAGGGGAAGACCATATTGGGCATAAAAGGCTCATCCGCTCTTCCATTGTTTGATCTAATCAATGGGATGGTCCCTGACTACATGCACTGCATGTTGCTTGGTGTGTGCAGATACATGGCGACTTTATGGATGGATTCTAAAAGCAGTTCTGAGCCATGGTATATTGGTACACAAACAGCCATCATGGACAGACACCTCTTGTCTATTAAACCTCCAAGTATTGTTGCTCGAGTTCCAAGATCTCTAACAGAACGCAAATTCTGGAAAGCCCATGAGTGGCAGCACTGGCTTTTGTACTACAGCTTGCCAGTTCTGAAAGGCATACTTCCACAGAGGCATCACTCTCATTGGGCATTACTGATAGAGGGCATAAGCATTCTGTTGGGGTCTGAATTAAATGCTGAGCTGATAAATCACGCACATGACGCATTAGTGTACTTTGTTGGAGGTGTGCAGTCACTGTATGGGAAAGAGCACATGACATTCAATGTTCATTCACTACTGCATTTAAGCAAAAGCGTTGTACACTGGGGTCCTCTGTGGGCTCACTCAGCTTTCATGTTTTGACGGGTACCTCCTGAAACAAGTAAAGAAGTAGTCCAGCTGTTCCACAACAAATATGCAAGTGGCATTATCCCGTGCTTTCACCTGTTTAGCAAAGCAATTCTTGACAAATGCACCGGCAGAAGTTAAAGATTTCTGCAATGAAATGAGACAGGGCAACCAGCATGTCAAGAAGTATAAAAAGTTTACTGAGGTGACTGCCCTTGGTCCACCAAATGTGAGATTAATATCTCTTGGTGACCAAGCTGCTCTCCACACAGTGAGAGAGGTTCCCACAAACTCTGTGGTGAGTTACTACAAGAGAATTGCTGTAAATGGTGTCGTTCATGGTCATACCTACAGCAAAACAAAACAAAGAAACAACTCTGTTGTGCTTTTGAAGGATGGAAGTATTTTTACAGTCTCACACTTTATTGACATGGGTGATCAATGTTTATATGCCATAAGAAAATATGGCAATTGTACAGTGCAGAAGTTGGCCAGAGGTTCTATAATCAGAACTCAACTGAGCTACATGTCAACTGTCCACTTTCCCACAGGCTTTCACAAAGCCATAAATGGCACTCTGATAGTTAGACCATGTATGTACATACAGTGTCCACAGTCCCACTCGACCGTATGTCGGCTACTGAATACGTATTACTGTAAATGATTGACTGTTAACTCTGAAGGTGGAGTTATTGATTTTGGGTTTCTGACCAGAAAAGGAAATATTTGTCCAAACAATTACTACTGTAACAAATGAAATTCTAATTCTTATTGTAATGTAATCTGCTGATCTTGTGCAAAATTAAACATATTTCTACAACAGGAATGGAATGAATATGATTGCTCCTAAAATTTTAAACAATATATATATATATATTTTTTTTTTTTGCTAAGTCTAGCATTTTTGCAAAAAAAGTGCATTGTCATTACGAGTTGAAAACCTGCTTTTAGTCAACTCGTGCTTTTCCCTGTAATTTCATTGTCAAATCATGTTGTTTATTTGAATGTCTCACATTTGTGGCACCACAAGTACATTTTCTAAGTATTTTCTATAATGTTTGCAACAGTTCAGTTTCACTGATGATTGTCCAACTTTTATAAGTTTGATATTACATTTTCCTACTAAGGATATTGTATGCAACATTACTGTCATATATTGTTCTGATAAATACCCAAATCATACAAGTTTCATTGTGTTAAAATTTACCAAGGATCTTATATCTGGTTTCACTGTTGTATGCTTTACATACAAGTTTCAGACAAAGGACAGACAAATTTTATAAGATTTATCTATATATTTTCCCTGTGGGAATATCACTCAGACTTTTGCTGAATGAAATGTTCACATCTTTCACATAGCTAAAAGTAATGCAAACCTTTGAGGTATTTGCACTTTACTTGAAAATATTAATATTTCAAATGTTAGACTTCTCTTTCTATTACAGTGATAACTTTAGTTCTGTGTAACTTTGCAAAATCAGATCAATAATATAAAATATGATCAATTATAGGTTGAGATGAAATAAAAAGCTTTGGTACTCACAGAAACAAATACCATGGAGTATGGGGAGGCTGTGGAGTGGGAATATCGGTTGGCCTAGGACGGGGAAGCAGGTGCAGTATAAAATTCCATGGTTTTATGAAGAAGTATGAGCAATGTGTGCTTCTAAGTTTGAGTTAAGGTTGTACTTTTAAGTTTAATCTTTGCCTTGATACATATATGGTTTGAAGTAATCAAGAAGGGAAATATGTGAATTAAGACTGCAGTATTATGTATGATTTGAACTTGAACACCAACAGTTAAGACATGGTTTGATGTTAATCAAGTTGTAATGAGCACCGTGGTTTAAGTTGATTCCAAGTTGATTTAAGATGGGAAATACATTGTTTCTTAGTCGACTTAAAGTGTGAAATTAGAATCAGATTCAGAATCACTTTAATTCGCCAGGTATGTGTACACATACTCTGGTTACACTTTGCTCTCTTAGTACAAACGTCTAACATATATAGACATAGGTACAGTTAAAAAACAAAACTGAGGACTTGACAGGTAAACGTAGACATAAACATAAACAAGAACAAAAACTATGTACATGTAAAAAGGTAAATATATATATATCTGTATGTATTGACAAGGATAAAAAGACATTTCATAATGCAAGGATGAAGTAATAAATATACAGTATGCACAGTATGACTGTGGTGATGATATTTACATACTGTAAATAATTAGTAATTTACGGATATTATACAAGTAAGGTGACTTTAATGGTGTAATCTTTGAAGACGGTGGGTTTCACTGGAAAACAGGCTCAGGCCCTAGCACTGCAAAGCTGGCTCAGGCTGAATGGTGCATGGGGTTATAGTAGAACAGGCATGGCACAAGTGTGTGCAAATGCCTGGGGTGTCTGCCTCCAGTCTCTTCAGGGGGCGTGGGTTCATATCCCACCGCTGCCAGGATTGGGGCTCAGTCCATAGAGACTTGTCTTGGGAACCGGAGGGTGGCTGGTTCAAGTCCAGTATGGAACAAACTATGGTGGTGGACTGGTAGCTGGAGAGGTGCCAGTTCACCTCCTGGGCACTGCCGAGGTGTCCTTGAGCAAGGCACCATGAAGGCACAAAGATGAAAAATGGACAGGACTTCTTGACTCCATGATATTTTGACTGATTGATGCTGAAGTTGGACTCGGTTTCTGGCGGGAACCAAGACTCCTTAGCTGACCTTTGACCCGTCACTGGGCTTGGGTTCAGGCTGTGTCAGCCAGGGTGGAGAACTGCTGTCCCAGACAGTAGAGAGAGCACGTTGAGGAGCTCCAGAGCCCAACCAACATATCCCTGTGGAGGAGGTAGAGTCTGAACACTTGGGGGATGCCTCGTCCATATCTCTGATAGAGGTCTCCAAGGTAGTCAAGAAGTTCTTTGGTGGAAAGGTGCCAGGTGTGGATGAGATTCACCCCAAAAAATGCTGAAGACTTTGGACATTGTTGGGCTATCTTGGTTTTCAATTGTCTCTATTCTGTCCCTGATATTCATGGACAGGCCGTCAAGGTGAAGCTGGAGTGAGGAGAGAGTCCGGTTTGAGAACCTCAGTATTGCGTCTCTGATCTTTACAGATTTTGGTTCTGCTGGCTTCATAAGACCAGGACCTTTAGCACGCAATGGGGTACTTTGCATCCAAGTGTTGAAGCGGCTGGGATAAGAGTCAGCACCTCTAAGTCTGAGGCCATATTTCTCAGCTGAGGTGGTTCGGGCATCTGATCAGGATGCCTCCTGGGCAGATAAGTCTGGAGAGCCCTGCTAATCCTGCTGCCACTGCCAGCCAATCCCAGATAAGCAGAAGTAAATGTATGTAAGTATGGATGGATGGATAAAATCAGATTTGATCCTGCAAAGGAAAATTATGATGTTCATACTTGTATACTTCAATTTAACTTTAAAGTAAGGATCTGGAAGATCATCAACTCCCATATTCCCATGTTCTAATACTGCAAATTTAGTGATTGGGATGACCTGAGCCCTTCCAACAAACATGCAAATCATAAAAGCATGATGTTGCAAAAAAATGGGTGTGAAATGCACTTTGTTTGAGTGACAAACATTTTCATAAGTTTCCTAAAACAATATTTTTTTCATAAAGAGACGAGAAACAGCAAATATAGAGGTAGTTCTTCCCTCTTTGTGGTGTACATGGACACACACAGTCCACAGAGCAGCATCATGATGGAGAGCCCATCCTACTTTGCCCTTGCATCATACCCCCATCTTATATTTCTGACATCTGTCACTTTATTTTCTGTTTTTGGTAGTCTGTCCAATGTGACGTCTCTGTAAACTAATTACATCTCTGTGGAACCACTGTCTCTACATTTGATAGCCATTCGTGCTTGTTAAGTGACTTTTCCTTCGAGCCTGGAGAAGTAGAAAAGAAGTTTAGTGCCGTTACTTTATGCTGTTTACAAGGTTCATTATTAGAACGCAGGTCAGCTCAATTTATGCAAATGATTGAGGTTAGAATACTCTGCTCCCCGTGGACTTCCGTCAAACCAAACTCCAACCACACACCACAATTCAGAGGCAAATATTATACTTTTCATTGCACTACATTTGAGTGATAACTTTAGTTCTGGGTTACTTTGCAGATTCAGATTAATATTACAAAATATGATCAATTAATGGTTAACATGAAATAATGAGGACTTTTACTTCTGGTCCTTTAAGTATATTTTGATGTTCATACTTTTATACTTTGACTTCAAAGTAAGATTTTGAATGCAGGACTTTGACTGAGTATTTGTACACTGTGGTATTACTACTTTTCCTCAAGTCAAAGATGTGAGTACTTGGGTATCACAGAACTAAACTCATGTTTTGTTTCTCTCCTCATTCTGTGTCTACACACCAGTCATGAGGAAGGTGGTGAAGCTGAGGATAAAGGCGAAGGACCTTGGATCTGCTGATCTGAATGACCCTGCTGTGAAAGCAGACATCCTGAGAAAGGTGAAGCTCCAAAATCCACCCTGACACACGAAGCCATTCATAGAGCCAGGACAGATGTAAATGACTCAGAGAAGTTTGCATTTCTTTCTTTATTTGGTTTGTTGTGTGCTGTACCTCTACAGAGGTGGGAGGTGTGTGACTGTGAAAACCACATTTCTGCAGCTACACACGACTCAACAGAGTAGAATGCAAAACAGCCACAGCTATGGATACAGAAGAGTTACTGTCCTGATTAAGACGACACACGATGGCTGCTTTGCATCGTCATCTCAACATGACAAATAATCACTCCACACGTGGATATAATTCTAACCTTAGTGGTCCTATGATCCCACTGCCATCACACAATGATTGTTATGTCAGGATCACTCAATAAAGAGACAAAAGTTTGTGTGGTGATCACAAAAACAGCCTGTAGCCTAAAACTGTTCATGTCAACAAGTAAAACAAATCTAAAGTGTACTGATGTTCTAAAAATGGCTGCCATTTGTGTTTCCCAGCTCAGAAAATATTAGCCTCTGCATGTACCACCATTATGACTGATGTTCAAATACAGCAGTGTAGACCAACTCTATTCAGCTATCATATCCTACATTCCATAGAGAGCATATCAACTGTGGGAAACAAAGCCAGAATAAAAACAAAAGGGAGCAAGACTATATATGTATATATATATATGTACATATATTAATACTTTTAATGCACTCTACCCTTGAATGAAATCTGTTTAGCACACTGGTATTTGGTACTAACTACCTTTAGATGCTACAGCCAATGGATGGTTCAACCCTCTCTGACTGTGACTGTTACTGGAAACCAGTGCAGTGAGTCATGTTTGCTGATTTTTGAGGACAGACAACGCACACACAGTTTTTTGGTCAAAAAACAGATGATGATGATATATATATATATATATTATATATACCATTTTGACTGATGTTCAAATACAGCAGTGCAGACCGCGACTCTATTCAGCTATCATATCCTACATTTCATATATATATATATATATATATATAATATGTTATGTTATATGATAGGCCACATTCTTCAACAATTTCACAGTCAAAGTACCGCCTTTATTGGCTGTTACGAGACCTTTCATTAGTCTCTCATCACAATACTTTTTGCATAAAGAGACGAGACAACAGCAACACCACCCGACACCGGTCAACCCAATGGACTCCATCGACCAATGATCCTGACTTTCTCCCCTCATCCCTTCATCCCTCCATCCCTCATCCTTTCATCCCTCCATATCCCTCATCCCCCCAAAAATAATGTGTTAAAAGTCCCATCAGTCAACCTCTAGTTAGCAAGAGACACTTGAACTTATATTTCTGTGAACAGGATTCATTGGAACTACTTTCTACTGCACATAGTCACAATGAAAGCCCTGTCTTTGGAAGTCTATTCTTAATGCCACTTTTTAATGTCATGAGCACCAAAAAATAAACCTATGTTCACCTCCACTGCATTTGTGAGGAGGCAGAGACCTCTTTCTATCCTGGTCACTTAAAGACAAACATTGTACATGGCTAAATATGAACAGATATAAGTAAGAATATGTGTGTTTCTTTTGTATTTGGGATGACCTGACCCCTTCAAACAAACATGCAAATGATAAAAGTGTGACACTGAAAAAACCTGGCTCCAGAGATGCACTTTGCACAAACAGACATTGTTTTGGTGACAAACATTTTCATAAGTCCCCCATCCACAATACCTTTGCATAAAGAGACGAGACAGCAGCAAATATAGAGGTAGTTTCTTCCCTCTTTGTGGTGTACATGGACACACACAGTCCACAGAGCAGCATCATGATGGAGAGGATCTTGCTGGGTGTCTTGTATCTCTCAGGTCAGTGAATTCTTTGATCATATCTAACAGTGCTTATTATTGTGGCATACTAAAGAAAAATGAGTTTGATCCACCTGAGCGTTTAAAAAATGGTGTCGTCCTCAGGGTGCCACATTTTCTCCTCATGTCTTCTCCATCAGTACCACTTTGTTGCTGATCCTATGAACTGGACTGAAGCTCAGACCTACCGGCAGACAGACATACACAGACCTGGCCACCATTAACAACACTGAAGAAATCCAACAACTTATCAAAACAGGTTTCCATCTTCTCACCAAACTTCAGCGTCTGGATCGGTGTGTACAGTAATGTCAGCTGGAGTGGTCAGGCGGCTACAATGGGAGTGGAGCTGATTACAGACACTGGGGAGAAAACAAAGCAACATATTCTTCTGATTGTATTATGATTTACAAAGGTTCTCCATGGCCCCATATACTTGCTCAGCCTCATATCCATCCATCTGTAACAATGGTAAATACCCTGCAAAGCATTATCTCTTCTCAGATAAAGATCATTTTGAAGTTCAGTATATCATCTCAAAAATCATTTGTTTCCCAAACTGCAGGAACACAGCAGGATCCTCAATTTGTCTATGTGAGTACATACATGAGTTGGTCTGATGCTCAGAAGTATTGCAGGGAGAACTACAGAGACCTGGCCACTGTGAGGAACGACCAAGAGAACCAGGTGGCCGAGAACTTGGCGGGCAGTACGTGGCCATGGATTGGTTTGTTCAGAGAGCATCTCAGTTACTGGTCTGATGGGAGTAACTACTCATTCAGTAACTGGAAAGAATCCTTTAACCCAGATAAGTTGATCGGTTTCTTATGTGGTGCTGCAGCCTTGGCTGATTCAGGAAAATGGAAGCTTTCACTCTGTGGAACTAAATTACCATTTGTCTGCTACAGTGTCCCTGCACCTCCTGAGTGAGTAGTTTACTGTTGTCCTTCAGTGAAGAGATTACATCTAATTACATTGTCACCACTGTCTCTATATTTTGATGAACCTAACACTAATGATTGACTCTCTAGCTTAATCCTGACCCTAACATCTCTTCCACATTTCTGCCTTTGGACCTTGGGTTTCCTCATGCTAATGCCTTCCCAGTAGTTTATCCTGTGCCTAACCGTTTAGGCTCCATGCCTAACGCTAACCGCCTAGTCTTGGGCTGACCACAGATCCTAATATCTTGTCTACATACCTTATTTTGTACGTTGGATATCCTTGAACAAAACACCTTCCCAGACGGTTATCCCAACCTTAACCACTCTGGCTTCTTGCCTAAAACCTATCCCCCTCTCTTTTTTTCACCCCGTTCTCTTCTCAGTGGTGACGGTACACTCAGTGTGGGGTTATCTGGTTGATTGCGATGACCCGTGCACTGCCTTTTGGCTCTTTACCTCAAACTGTGTGAGTTGTCGGACAGCACAGGGAGAGTCAGCGTGATAATCAATAAACTGTTCACAAGGTTCATTATTAGAATGTAGGTTGGCTCAATTTATGCAAATAATTCAGGTTAAGCTGTAACATTCATTCATGAATAATTATAGTTGCATCATGAAATTCATTCTACATAATGAGGACTTTTACTTCTGGTCCTTTAAGTATATTTTGATGTTCATACTTTTATACTTTGACTTCAAAGTAAGATTTTGAATGCAGGACTTTGACTGAGTATTTGTACACTATGGTATTACTACTTTTCCTCAAGTCAAAGATGTGAGTACTTGGGTATCACAGAACTAAACTCATGTTTTGTTTCTCTCCTCATTCTGTGTCTACACACCAGTCATGAGGAAGGTGGTGAAGCTGAGGATAAAGGCGAAGGACCTTGGATCTGCTGATCTGAATGACCCTGCTGTGAAAGCAGACATCCTGAGAAAGGTGAAGCTCCAAAATCCACCCTGACACACGAAGCCATTCATAGAGCCAGGACAGATGTAAATGACTCAGAGAAGTTTGCATTTCTTTCTTTATTTGGCTTGTTGTGTGCCGTGCCTCTACAGAGGTGGGAGGTGTGTGACTGTGAAAACCACATTTCTGCAGCTACACACGACTCAACAGAGTAGAATGCAAAACAGCCACAGCTATGGATACAGAAGAGTTACTGTCCTGTAAAGCCTGAACCATGAAACAATTGTCAGAAAGTTCTCATTTTGTTAAACTGGAGTGTTTATTGAACCTTCTGGCAAAAAATAAAAAATAAAAAAAGATTAAATATCAATTTGCATACATGAGTTTTAATCTGTATCATATTTAATACATCAGGTATTTTTTGTGTCATTTATTGCTCATAGTTTGTTTATCTTAAACCACTAAAACTATATAAAACACAACATTTTTAACCCATTAAACTTTCAAACATACAAATACATTTTTTTCCATATTGACCAACCAGGGCTGCTGCTAACTAATTTGGTGGCCTAAGCGTAATAGTTGTAATTGTTGTTGTGTCCTGTGTTAGTGTTGGTTTCTAGACTTCTGCACTTGTCTGGTCACCTTGTAAGTCTTCCTCATCACTACTGTCTGAGTTTTTCTCAGTACACATTGTAGTACGAGTCCATTCCTCATCATCACCTCTAACTGCTCCATGTCACTCTAAATATCTCAATTTCTACTCTAAATATAAATAATGATGCCATTTAAACCTTTAATTAGTTTACTTAAATAAGGAAAAAGACTGTATGTTGCTGTAATTGACAGATTTGCAAATCAATTACCTAAAATACCTGCTGTATCGATTTTGATACACACATTTTCAACAAGGTTTTACTATGAATTAAGTTATGAAATATTAAGTAGTTTTACATTGCATCAGTTCATTAAACATTCCTATTGAAGTTTCAGTAACAATTTTGAATTATTTTTTCTCATCTTAAGTTTTTCAAATTTGGCAAACATATCCTTGAAAAACCACTTGTGTAATCCCTGCTGGATTATCCGTGCACTGCATGTGTCTGATTGTATACATCAGGTTTTTCAGGAAGAAAAATATCACACTGTTGATGTAGAGCTCTCCAAAACTCATGTATCAAATATGATACTCTTGGCGTTACAATGGCTGCTTTGCATCGTCATGTCAACATGACAAATAATCACTCCACACGTGGATATAATTCTAACCTTAGTGGTCCTGTGATCCCACTGCCATCACACAATGATTGTTATGTCAGGATCACTCAATAAAGAGACAAACGTTTGTGTGGTGATCACAAAACAGCCTGTAGCCTGAAACTGTTCATGTCAACAAGTAAAACAAATCTAAAGTGTACTGATGTTCTAAAAATGGCTGCCATTTGTGTTTCCCAGCTTCAGGACAGACTGAAGGGCAAAGGAGTGAGTGGAGTCACCCTGAAGTGGAGAGAGCAGCCTGATGGGAAAGTCTTCCACAAGGAGGGAAAACAGAAGAAACAAAGAAGAAAGACTGAGCTCTGAAGCTGAAATCTTCTTGTGTTTATCTGTAATCCATGGTGAATGTTGATTCTATCTGCTGATGCACAGAGTAGACTATTATCACTGTAGCGCTGAAGCACAAATACATCCTGTAGAGCAGGGCTGTCCAAACTTCTTTTAAAGAGGGCCAGATTTGACAATGTGACGATGCCCGGGGTCAATACTAACAATTTAAAAATGAAAAAATGAACAATAAAAGTTACATACAAATGCACTCTATAACAATTTTATTTTCATTGTCACAATTATCTTTTTTAATGACAATGTAACCAAATCTAAACCAATCAGGTGTGAACAAATCTAAAAACCAGTTCTGCCTTTCCTTCACATCTGAAGTCAGATAACAAAGAATAAATTGGAATATGTTAAACTTGCATGAAGTTGAAATCTGAACCTCATGTTCATTCTAAACATGACTTATTATGAGTAATGCTGATGTATAAAATTTCATGAGTGCTGCTTAACTGACTGAGTGCTAAACTGTTTCAAACCGATTTTTCTGTTTTCTTAGAGCTATGGTTTGAGTAACAAGTATATAACAAACATATAAAGTGGAATACTATGCATGTTCTGAAACATTTAAGTTGATGTAATGTAGACACGGGTAGCTGGAAACATAGTAAATCACTGGAAGTAGAACCCTGTTTGAGGTGAAATATAACTGAGATATAATCCTTTGAAAACTGGAATGCACATATAACCACACAGAATGCTGTAAATCAGATAGAGAGCACAATGGTTGAAGTAGAGTTGGCTTATGTGAACACACAAGATTAATGAAGTAATGAGCACTTGACTCTCAGTATGATGTGATGTGAACCATATAACTGTGTGAAGACTTGTAACAGTGTGAAACGTATTAAACCTTTAAAAAATACAGTTTGAAAGATCTGTGACATAATGGTGTAAGAAAAGGTAATAAAGGGTTTTTAAAAAAATAGTATAATTACAAAACAGAATCTAATGGTGTCATCCAGTGAAGAATAAAACAAAAGAAAACATCTTGGCCTCAATAGACCAAGATCAGTAGGCGTGAGACGAGACACCATTAGAGTGGAAAATCCCCAAAATATGGATCAGCCCTAAGAGTCCAGGAGTGTGGAAAATTACACCATTATGTCATAGAGAAAGTTTGATGAAAATAGGCTGGACATACAGAAACAGGCAGGACATATGAAATTTGCATAAGAGTATATAAGAAAGAGCCCGGAGTCAGTGAACTCAGTCCATCCATGGGTGACTCGGGCTCTTGTTGTCTGTAAAGATAATAAAGAGTTCATTCTGCTGCCAATCCTGATGAATCCTGTGTGTTATTGCCTACAGAAGTAGACTAACACTATTTGACCTAATTTGGACCTGAAAATTAGACAAGTTGCATCCAGTCTGGACAAGTTGAAGACTGTGAGACAACAATGCAAAGTCTGTTAACATTTAAGTTTAAAACATGTCACTCTTGTTCTTCTCTTTAACAAGATCATTCAGAAAGTAATATTTAGTGTCACATCTACAGATATATAACACCAGCAGTTATGTCCTTAGAGGTTAACGTTTAGTGCATTCAAATGCTTCATTAAGTCAACCAAGAAAAGCCAAATCTGCCAACCATACAGTATCTGACAATCCTAGCAGCCCATAAATAATATATTATAAAATTGAAGCTTCGGGCCGTGATTGGCCCCCTGGCCGGACTTTGGACATAACTGCTGCAGAGTGTCAGAGAAGAGTTGAATCCCTCATCATCAACAGTACTGTGTGCAGTGTGTTCATGAAACTGAGTGTTCTTCACAATAAAACACATATATGACATGTGGCTTTGGCTTCAGGTTTACAGTTTGTGAGACAGTCTGATCAAAGCACATTTACACATTTACATACAACAAAGCAAACCTTCATACAAGACTGGAAGGATACACGAGAGGTGTGATCATAGTGAATAACCAATGATGGTGTGAACACACACAGTGCTTCAGTCTGCACACAGCTGAGCTCTTTCACAAGCTGCGTGTGCAGACTCAAGTTCAACACTGCCCTCTTGTGTTTCCATGTGTGAATTACTGCCTTTGAGGAGAAACTTCAGTCAGAGCACAAAAGCAACATGGCTGACTGACCTTTGATCCCATTGTTCCAGTCAGGTTACAGAGGCGTTTCCTTTACACTTCAAATCAAATATTGTCATATCTTCTTTTGTGTGAATTTCATTTTTGCACATATTTCTCTGCCACACTAGTTAACACAGAGAAAGGTTATTCTAGCAGTGCACCATGTACACCAGGGGTCATCAACTACATTTGTCCGAGGGCCAGAATTTTTCTCGGGAGACACTATCAGGGCCAGACGCTCTCGTAAAATTAAATTAATATTGTATCCTAAGTAATATAATATTATTTCATATATCAATTGGCCTTTGAAATGTATGTTATTTTTTAGCCTTTGTCAGCGTTAACAGACTCATATTACCTGTACGGTAGCAAGCCACTAGGGGGGCGAAAACGATATTTTAGGCTTCATATTCATGAGGCTGTCAACTTCTAACGTGGGGAAGGTGATGCGGCTAATCACAGTGAACTGCTTGACATCCAGGCCGCTGGTGACATGAAGCCTGTTCTCCGTGGTGCTGAACGCTTGAGCGCCTTTTGGGTGGCTCGTCCCCAAAAGTATGACACACTGAAGACACTGGCCATGTATGTGCTCACGATGTTCGGATCAACATACACCTGTGAAGTTGTGAAAAATGAACTAGGACTGCAGGCGCATAAGGCAGGCATAACAGCTGTCAAGCCCGATGTTAAAAAGATAGTGTCGGAGGGGAAATGTCACTTCTCCCATTAACCAAACGTGAGTATTTCAGTCTTGTGATTTTCTTGGTTTTACTTAGTATTTATTTGTTGGATCACAGGCTACTTTAATTTGATGTAAAGAGTAACATTTCTCATAACTGACGGCCTGACGCTTTTATTTGTCGTTTGTATCTATTTGCTGATGTGCAAAGCTTGTACTTACCATGCTCTTCTCTGTTATATTGACCGGTTGTTATTAAGACGCTGCAATAGTGCGCTATTGTGTGGGGAAATGAAGCCCAAGAAAGGACAATTTTGACAGACGTGAAACAATAAAAGAGAAACGCGTTTATCGTCATTTTTTTGATTGGAGGCGGGCTATAGCACAAGCTACTTTTCAGAGGGCGTTTGTTTCATTTCACTTAAAGAAAAATGTAGAAACGTACTTTGTCCTCTTCACCGGGCTATTCCTGAATCCAGTAATATTCTGGGGGCCAGATGGAAAGCTGTGGCGGGCCGCATGTGGCCCGCGGGCCGCCAGTTGACGTTCACTGGTATAAATGATTATTATGTGTGGGGGCGTAAGTAGTCATAAGTGTGGGGGTGGAGGGGTTCAGTCAATCTGGGGAAGGTGGGGGTCACCTCCGTACAGAGTTTAGCAAGGTGACAGCTGAAGGGAAGAAGCTGTTCCTGAACCTGCTGGTTCTGGAATGGAGGGACCTGTAGCGCCTCCTGGAGATAAACACAAGAAGATTTCAGCTTCAGAGCTCAGTCTTTCTTCTTTGTTTCTTCTGTTTTCCCTCCTTGTGGAAGACTTTCCCATCAGGCTGCTCTCTCCACTTCAGGGTGACTCCACTCACTCCTTTGCCCTTCAGTCTGTCCTGAAGCTGGGAAACACAAATGGCAGCCATTTTTAGAACATCAGTACACTTTAGATTTTTTTTACTCGTTGACATGAACAGTTTTAGGCTACAGGCTGCTTTGTGATCACCACACAAACTTTTGTCTCTTTATTGAGTGATCCTGACATAACAATCATTGTGTGATGGCAGTGGGATCACAGGACCACTAAGGTTAGAATTATATCCACGTGTGGAGTGATTATTTGTCATGTTGACATGACGGTGCAAACCAGCCATCATGTGTCGTCTTAATCAGGACAGTAACTCTTCTGTATCCATAGCTGTGGCTGTTTTGCATTCTACTCTGTTGAGTCGTGTGTTGCTGCAGAGATGTGGTTTTCACAGTCACACACCTCCCACCTCTGTAGAGGCACAGCACACAACAAGCCAAATAAAGAAAGAAATGCAAACTTCTCTGAGTCATTTACATCTGTCCTGGCTCTATGAATGGCTTCGTGTGTCAGGGTGGATTTTGGAGCTTCACCTTTCTCAGGATGTCTGCTTTCACAGCAGGGTCATTCAGATCAGTAGATCCAAGGTCCTTCGCCTTTATCCTCAGCTTCACCACCTTCCTCATGACTGGTGTGTAGACACAGAATGAGGAGAGAAACAAAACATGAGTTTAGTTCTGTGATACCCAAGTACTCACATCTTTGACTTGAGGAAAAGTAGTAATACCACAGTGTACAAATACTCAAAGTCCTGCATTCAAAATCTTACTTTGAAGTCAAAGTATAAAAGTATGAACATCAAAATATACTTAAAGGACCAGAAGTAAAAGTTCTCATTATGTAGAATGAATTTCATGATGACATTATAGTTATTGATGTGTGTCAGCTGGTAAAGGTGGATTTCAGTTGAAGACTTCATATTCTG